>VRLP01002954.1:0-74230 GCA_009660295.1 Lophius piscatorius
CGATATCGCCGATCTTTCCTTCCTGCAGCAGTCAGACTCCACAACCAGCACTGTTAGCAACACACACACACACACCTACACAACTACACACACACACCTACACAACTACACACACACCTACCTCACTTGCACTTTCACTATGGGACAATACACTTCCCGTCAACTGTACATTTTAACTTAATTTATTTGCACATATTGCCCTGTTATTCTGTATTTTTATTCTGTATTTTATTCTGTAACATGCTCTGCTGCTGTAACCCTGCAATTTCCCCATTGTGGGACTAATAAAGGTTATCTAATCTAATCTAATCTAATCTAAACATCATCAGAGACTCACGTCACCCGGGTCGCCACCTTTTCACCCTGCTGCCCTCTGGAAGGTGGTCCCAGAACTCTGAAAAGTTCTTAAACAGTATATTTACTGATAATAAGTCATGCCATAAATATGCACAATAACAACTAAAAGTGGAATTCCCTGTATATCTGCAATATCATGAAAGTACGCCCATCAGCCATAACATTATAACCACTAAGTATGAGGTCAGGTTAACAGTGATTATTTCTGAATGACGGTATTGTCAGTGTGTGGGAAAGTAAGTGGATGTTTTTTCCTGAATTATTGTGTTGGAAGCAGGAAAAATGGGTTGTTGTAAGTATCTGTGTGACTTTGATGAGCACCAAATTATGACGACTGGGTCAGAACATCTTTAGAACTGCTGGTCTTGTTAGGTGAACCCGGTCTGCAGTGGCTAGTAGTTGCCAAAATACTCTAATAGTAAGGACAACTGGTGAAATGGCGACAGGATCATGGGCACCGGTGTTCTTACAGACAAGCTGCTGTAGCTGCCGGTGTTGATGGGAAGGTATCAGAAAACACAGTGCATCACAGAGATGTTTTGTTTGGCATCAAAAGAAGGGACCTGAGGAGTATTCGGCATGTGGTTTTAATGTTATGGCCGAGAAGTTTAATTTCCTTGAACAGCTATGCAGTGATCATAAGTGATCAATCCAGAGTATCCTAGTTGGTATTGTATTAGTTTTTTCTACCCTCAGGAAAAAGTGTTGAGGACAGTCCTCCCATAATGCACCACATTGGACTACTACAGATCAGTCCTTATGGCTGACTGCCTTCAAGTCCTCAGTGAGTCTGACCCACTTGGCCCGGTCCAGAGCGACCAGCTGCGGTTGGTGTAATGAAGAAGATGTTGGCAAAGGCAACGACTCAGGTGCCGTCTCCAAGGTAACCCGCGGGACTGTGACAACCTGATCATCACCACGGCGAGTGACGCCGGACCCCCAGACTTACATGAGCTGACATGGTGACGTGATGAATAATCAATATCTAAAAATCAGATCAGACGCTTTTATTCTTCTATAGAGTTCGTCTTTTTTCCCGCAGTAGGAAGTGTCACAAAGTTTTTCCAGGTCAGAATAGAAATATATTTGCAGTTTAGCTCGCGGGTAACTCAATCAAGTTAATTAGACTGCAATCAAGGCTTTATCATTATTTAACATTTTGCCTCTTTGATGTTGATGTTTTGGGTTCATCGCTCCGAGCACACACACACACACACACACACACACACACACACACACACACACACACACACACACACGCACACACACACACCCTCCGTCTCGGCACTGGCAGAACTCGTGTAAACACGATAAACTTTTTATTGTTGTTGATAGATAATAGATTTTAGTTTGAAAAATGTCAAAAGTTCAAACCTGCATCCATTTGTAAAGCCAGTTGGATTTGTCATCCTGTGTGATAACCGGGCTCATTCATTGGACTAGGCGTCCATCAGGGCTGCTGTCATTGGTTTGCCGGCCAGGCAGCGCTCCCCTCCCTCTGACCCCCCTCACTTCCTGTCCCCCAGGACGCCATTAGACGCTGCCAGGTCCGTGCCCGTGAAAGTGAAGAGCCCGTTTTCATGCTGCGTCGCTGCCGCAGATATCAACAGCCGAGCGAGGGAGAAAATGATCCAAAGCCCCCCTAATGAAAAACTGTAATGCTATATTTATAAGACAGTGTTTATAAACACATTTGCATATATCAAGATGAAAAAGTTGTTTGAATTGGGGGTAATTTGCATTTGGTGAAACATATGGCGGAGCCACGGAAGCCATGGGCCATGCCTTCATTACCCGATCTTCGTTTCATCAGCCCCTCGCTCCCATGCTGAGCCCCCCCACGGCGGAGCCTTCTGTCCCCGAGGTTCCAGTGACAGGGGACAATATGTCCCCAAGGTGAGGAGCAGGGGGAACGCCGCTCGAACGCCGCTCCCACAATGATTATTTAATCAGACTCCTCAATCTGGATCTGAAATACGAGAGCGGTACAAAGTGGTGCTTATTACCCATTTGTTCAACGCAGGGAAAGGAGTGAGAGAGAGAGAGAAAGTGAGAGAGAGAAAGCAAGAGAGAGAGAGAGAAAGCGAGAGAGAGAGAGAGAGAGAGATTGCATGAAACGTAAAATCTGTCGATGGAACCGATGAGTGAGAAGATGAGAGGAAGAGTTTGGACGCGAGGGGACAGATATGAGGACAAACAGTGAAAGGTGTCGTAAATGTTTGAGTGAACGAAAGCAAGACGTTTCAATTAAATACGACTTGGGTGGAAATTAGGAAGACAAATTCTTTATTAATTTTTATTCTTAGAATTTTAGTATTATTTTACTAATTTATTTTGAATAAAATTAAAAAATGTTTTTTAATATAATTTGATATATTTTTATTATTACATATTTTTCTATTTATATTTAAGTCATAATTTTTTATAATTATTTTACCTTCACTGTTGACATTTTGAGTGTTTTTCTATTTTCTCTCTGTCCTCCGTTCAGAGGTAAATAATGTTCTTTTTTAACTCCATATTTATTTGATATGAAAAAATAGATTGTCTCTTATTATAGTCCACATATATAAAATCCATTATATCACATTTTCTTTTTCTAACAGTACTACAATAGAAATAAATATTGAACATATCATTTCAACTTGATATTCTTCTTCTAATGACAAGAAAAGTCAATCAATTCTCCAAGTTAGTTCCTTTTTTTGATTTTTTAAAAAAACAAAATCACGTAAAACGATGACAGGGCGTTCAAGAAAACGAAATATGGCAAAGTCACGATGTTCCATCAGTGCGTGTAGCTGGATCCAGATCCAGATTAAGCGTACATTCACACCTGTGGTTTGTTTCTTATACAATCCAACAGGAAATTGGATGTTACATCTGTAGGGCTTGTATGACATTCTAAAAATTAACTTATGAGATTTAACCTAGTTGACATGGACTGACTCTTATCGAGTTTGTCCGTTTGTCGTTTGTCCGCCCCCCGTGCTTTTAGTCTTCAGACTGTTTGCACTCAACAGATCATTTTTATTCCTATATTAAGTATTTCCCCATCTAGCTATCGACCCGACATATCCCGGAAAAGCCCCAAATGCCCTGCATTGTACATGCAATCGCCCTGATTCAACCCCTCAAATTAAATGGGACTCATCAATAATCTCAAACAGTCCATTTTGACCCAAACTAACTATTTTTGTGATGTCAGCAGTCTAAGTCAGCATCTCTAAGATCAGATCCCTGAAATCTAAACATGAACTATTAGAGTAAAACATGATGGGATATTGTCGATTTGATTAATTTGCAGTAACTACAGTATGTAGGAAAACTTTTGTAGATAAATGAAACCCATCTTTCCCAAAATCAATCCAGTTCTTCCTCAAACGAGCATCTATGTGGGTACAGAATTTGAAAATCATCCCTAAAATGTAAATGAAGCTTATCAAAAGAGCGGAAAAGAGAATAAAATAGGAATAAACTGGACGTTTGTTGAGGTTTAGGTGGGTGAAGGTCCTTCAGGTGAAGGTTTAGTCTCTCTCTCTCTCCATCAGCAGCGCATTTGCAAAAAAAAAAAGGCCTGTGTCGAGGAGTTGTGGCATCTTTCGCCACCATCGGCGCTCTCGGTGGACCAGAGTGCAATTTGTTTAAGTGCTTATGAAATCTGCTCGTCCGCAGCCGTCGTCTGTCTGACAATGTTTGCTTTTGACATGTAATACCGGCTTTTTCCAGTCTCCTGGGTTATTTCCAGGAGAGGAGGGGTTAGAGAGTGGCACACGGGTCACAGTTGTCTGTCCGGTTTCTGACCTCAGTGTTTGTCTTTCTACTATTTCCATACTCTGATGCCGTTTGGATGGAGGTGAATTTAGATGCAGGTGGTTAGCTGTGAAGGTCATGTGGAGTATTTTGAGGAGTACCTGTCCACAGACGGCTCATCTGAGAGGCTAAAATCAGACCCGAATGGTGGCTGTCCTTTCTGGTCCCATTCCACATGCTGTGAATTCGATGTGACTCATTCAGATTCAGAGCTATGAAAGGAACCTTTGTGCGCTAAATGTTTTCGAAAGAGGTATTTTTAATCTGTTACTTTCACAAGTCTTCTTCGCCTGGTTAAATGTGGACCAAATAAGAACAGAGAGAATGTCTGTGGTTCTGTAGTCACACGGCTTTCTTTTAACTGGTACTGGTGTAGAGCAGCGGTCCCCAGTGGCACCAGGCTGCAGACCCAAATTTGGCCACAGAGTATTTACTACCAGCCCACAATATGATTCAGGGAGAAAAAACAAGCAAGTAAGAAACCAGTTTAGACTATTTTCACAGTAATTACATTGACCTTGTGACAGTCTGTGGTTTCCCCACCCCACCATGACCCCACGCGCTCTGATTCAGGAACATCAGGCATCATCAGCAGCTCACATGTGAGCATAGCAACAGGTTAGCTTAGTGAGGAAACGATATCATCTCAATCCACAGGATGAGGCAGAGACAGCAGAGGCCCGACTGAAAAGAAAAAAGAACCTTTCTTTTTATGAAAAATGGGACCATTCATACCTAAAACTCTGACCTCATGGCGACCCTCATGCTCCGCCCCCTGCATGCGATAAATGGAAAAATAAGGTGGATAAAGAAGCAATGAAGTATCAAAAATGCTGGAGAGACTGTGGCTGAACCTCCGTATCCTCGCTGGTCTGTTGCTGTCAACAGAATCTTAGCGGTACGTCCGGACCGCAGTTGACCCAAGAAGAGCAAAGGAGCGGCGTCCGCTGTCCGGCGTCCGGCGTCCGCTGTGGATCCTTTGTGTTCCCGCAATAACTCAAAAATTATTTTGTGGATTATGTAGATCATTTGTGAAGCATCAGTTGCATATTTCTGCCACTAGGGGGAACTCTATCTGCACAATCGGAGTTTTCGGGACATCATTTCTTAACTGTTCGTATTTAGTCCAAAAATTAGTGAATATGAATCGACACAAGGAGATCTGTCTTCCATATCATATCATATCATATCATATCATATCATATCATATCATATTTGACTATAATGGTTCCTATTTTACTCACTAAACGGCAACTTTTTTTTAGAAAACCACCGTTTTTTTTAACAAAACTTCCTAACCGTTGGTCCAATTTAGTCCAACTTGACCTCATATGAACCTCCTCAAGGAGATCTAACTTATGAACAACTCTATTTCAATCACTAGGGTGGGGGCTGTCTTTTTAAAATTTTTTCCCATAAAATAAATTTTTCTTTTATGGCAGCCTCTTGGGTTCAAATAGTAACCGTGGTCTCCCTGAAGAAATGGTCCAATTTACTCCCAGACAAAAAAAACGAACACACACTCCTCCGACATCTATGTAAACATTTGATCCCAACTACTGGTTTAATTAATCTCCCTTTATGATAATGATTTCACGGGCCAGTAAATAGTCGTATTTGCTTTGCTCTTTCTCCTCAGCGCAACTCCAATATTACTTCTGCCATTTAGCTGCAGCTAAAACGGCGGGCAAACAGGATGAGCGCGTCGACGGGCTGCGACTTGGGGGGGATGCAGGGGGGGGGGGGGGGGAAGTATCCAGTCTGTTAATAAGTAATGACTGCCCAAGATCACAGGAACCTCGCACAACAACAAAACAAGTTAAGCACAAGCTTTGATAATGACTGTTAATAATTCAACATGTGTAATTATCGCTTTACAGGAAAGCATGATGGCGGCTGCAGGGACGGGCGGCGCAGCAATTAAAAGCAGAGAAATTGGGGTCAGCGGATCGTGGAGAGTCGACAAACGCTGACCTCACAGGTGTCGGCACACCGGGGGTTTCTTTTGGAACATTTGCAGCGTCCTCGTGATGCATTTCTTGATTAATGGGGAAAAAAAACCCTCTCGCCGTGTGTGAGGCGCACATTTTCCGATCTTCAACCTGCTCCTTCCACAAACTTGCTCAACCATTGTCCCCGAGACCTGGATTCACACCAGCCGAGTGCCGAGGTTACAAAATTTGCAACTCAAAACTAGCCAGATGGAATGTAATCACTCCGGTTTTCATGAATCTCACGGTGAATACGTGGCAAAGACGAGGTTATAGGGAGGAAACATGACTGACTTTTCTGGAAAAATCAATGTCCTTTCACCCGTCCTCCGCTCCTCTTTGACGAGGGAGGGCATTCACCAGCATTTGGCGGCCATTGTTGGAAGCAAAATAACTAATCATAATCATCATTGGCGTGTTAGAAAAAAAAAACACAACACACACTACACTCTACAGACGACAGTACCGATGACAACCTTTGCTCCCATCCAGGGAGAAAGAGTTAATTTGAACATGATGACACGAGTCCCTTTCAAGCCCCCTTTCAGCCCAGAAGCAGCTGGAGCTGGAAGAGCGAGCGCTGGTTCGAGTCCTCTGCGGTGTGTGAGAGAGAAAATGACACAGAAGAGCAGTCATAATGTCTCCATTTCGGGACTGAGAGGGGTTTCTGAATTGCCCTGGATTGCGATCCTGCGCTCGTTCATTCCTATATAGGCTCTCTGAGCGGCGTATGGGCCTTGGGCCAGTGCGAGGCGCTGGAGCTGGAACAAGAATAAGATCACAATTGCATTTAAAGCCCAGAAGAGGAGGAGAGGCAGAAAAGAGGGAGCCGATGAGCTCTAATTGCCAGATGGTGAATATTTTCACTCCTTTTCAACGGCGCATTAATTGCAGGGCTGCCCGGGGGTTGAGACGTACTGATCAGTGTGGCAGAGGATCCTGACCCTGATTATCCCCCCTCAGACTCCCCCCGCTAGAGAGACAGTGAGCATTAAGGGGGGTTGAGAGGGTCTGAAAAGAGGAGAGGAGGGGAGTTTTGCAACAGTTACTCACCCAATCATTTGCCTATCAAGCCACCTGGGCCTCGCCACTTTTGGGGTCTCTAATTGGAAAAGGGGCGATGATGAGAAGGTCCTTTTAGGGCCCGGTAGTAGTACATGATGGAATAGAAGACAGACCCCCCTCCCCGTCTTCGTCTCTCCATCCCATCACCCACCTTTCCCTCCTCCTTCTTGCCCCTCGGATCCTCGTTTACATATCTCCAAAAAGATGTAATTGAATTAAAAAAAGCTTTCCTTCGGGGCAGCTGCCACAGCTGCTGTTTGTGGCATGTCAAAAGGCCCGCCACTTTAAGAGCACTTACATATGCTCAAAATTAGCAGGTCAGATAAGCGGACGCGCGATGACAGGGCCGAGGCTGCCAACGCAACAAGGGGGCCCCGCAGCTGCGAGCAATTCACTGGCAGAGTGGCGGCTCTTTCAGACCCGCTGATTATGAAGGGCAGCGCTTCACCAGCTCACGCATGTTAGCGGGCGCGCTGCTGCGAGCGCACGTGAACCCACTCGCACGCCTCACCCGAGTCGCCGCAGTATAAGGAGAGAATGAGTGATTTATTAGGGGATGATCTTTATGGGGGCATCTGTGGAGAGCATACCTCTGCCGGCGCCGTGAATCAATTGTATCGTTGCACCCCAAACCAGAGCACCACTTTTCTTATGATGCCCTGCTCATGCCATTTAACCCTATAACGCCAAATGTATCATTTCCTCAAACAGGGTTTTAGACCTCAAAAATCATCGGTGTGGACTTTTTTTCTGCAGTGCACAAGTCATCCATCCTGGAGGGACGCCTCGGAAGACCTTCACGTCAGTCTTCAAAGATATCATTCATGAGTCGCCCACAGGAGATTTTTACCTCCGCAAAGGACGTTATGTTTCTTCTCCTGTGCGTTTTTCTGTTTGTTTGTGAGCAGGATTGCGGAAAGACTAAAGGACAGATTTGCATGGGATTTTACCCAGAGGCAGGTTTCGGCATGTCCTAGAGGGGATTACATTTTGGTGGTGTAACGTGTTTCACAGCATTTAAAATCAAATCAAATCAAATAAAAAGCCGTTTGTAGTAGTGATGTCAATATGTGGTTAATGCTGCCTT
This sequence comes from Lophius piscatorius, assembly GCA_009660295.1. Classification (NCBI taxonomy): domain Eukaryota; kingdom Metazoa; phylum Chordata; class Actinopteri; order Lophiiformes; family Lophiidae; genus Lophius; species Lophius piscatorius. The sequence goes on from VRLP01002954.1 coordinate 8,314, forward strand.
TGATCCTGTCATTCCTTTGATCTTTCTTTGTGTTGGAGTTTGGGGCTCAGCTTCAATAATTCCTTTGATGTTCCTTTTAGGGGTGGTGCCGGGGGCGCATTGGGCTGAACAGAGACGTGGAAGTGTTTCTTTTGGGGTGGAGCTGGGGGCTCAGTTTCAAGAGTTCCTTTGACATTCCTTTTTTGGGTGGAGCTGGGGGACTAATGGGCTGAACAGAGATGCTGAAAGAAGTTGTAGGAGATGACCGGCTACAGAGTATTTGAGAGACATTGAAAGTTTGTTGGAGTTGTTGGTAGATTTAGAGACTAGCAATAATTCCACATTAATGCTGATCTGATTAATCTGCATGAATTTTTCCTTAATCTAGGGTAGTGTTGTGTCTTATGCAAGGTTTGCGTTCTCTAACATACTTCAACATTGTTACTGATACTTCAATAGAAGTATTTTTGCAGTATATAATCAATTAAAATTAATTACCTGATTATATAGTAAAACCGTACTAATGTGTGTATGAAATTTGATGCAGCAGGTTTTTTTTAATGAAATGATTTCTGTATATCCGTTTTTGCCATTTTATTGCATTTAATTATTGCTGTGATCAAGAAAAAAAGTAATGTCAAAAATGAAACTGGCTTATATGTAAAATAAAATAATTAAAATTCTAAGAGTCTTGGGTTTAATGGATGGAAAATGTGTTTGAATATTTTTGTTTTTGAAAAAGCAATGTACAGGGGGAAATATGTCAAAAAAAACCTGAGATGTCAAACATGACACCAAAATAATAATAAAATAATAAATAATAAATAATAAGTGGTATTTAAGAACTTTTTTTTTTAGCAATACTATTTAAATCCATGATATTGGAAAGCAGCTAACATTTGGAATAATCAATAATAAATAATGGGTCAATAAAAATATTTTTCATAAAAGCAGATTTTCATCTAGATTTTAACTTCTTACCTTTTAGAGATTGGATGAAATCAATTTGATTGACTCAGTTTGACGTCAGTGTCCGGTCCAATCCATATCTGGGTCCAGTTATGCATAGTGGCTGTACCATCACGAGTGGTCCATGCTGGAGTAGTTATGTTTTGACTGATCTATAATCATTTTTCATGATATCGTGGTAAAAAATTGACAAAAAAAAGGCGGGATCTTTCCCGGGGGTAAATAAAAGAGATCCAGAATCTGAATGAATGTCCAGATTCTCCTCAAAGTTCAATTTGGATGGTTCTGTTAGTCTGGTTCATTTGATCCAGTGTGAACACTACTGCCTGAACCTTGGAACTGGATGTGCTGCTATAAGAAGGGATCCTATAAGTCATGTGACTTTACAGTATACCTTCATTTGCTTGAGACTTCCTGTCTCTGTCTTGACTCCTAACCTCTTGAAAATGAGACGCACTAGACAGCATTTGTTTTGGAAAGGGACAATTTCCAACACACAACACGTAATAAATATGTCACATGTGTTAGATTTGACAAATCAATAACTATTGAATCTTTGAGCAGTTAAACGCAACATGATTATCAGTATCTGATCTTTAAAATCGCTCCGTAAGAAACTGGGTTTGTTCGGAACAAAGAACCGGACAGATTCTGATGAAATTATCTCTTCTGTGGAGCAGGAGATGCTGCAATGACGGATTTAGTCGTCACATAAGAAGATGGAGACTTAAAAACGATAAATAGTGATCATAAAGTAATCTGACTAATTAATTAACACAGTGACTCGCATCAGATGCTTTCTTTGTGTGTGGGTGTGTTTGTGTGTGTGTGTATGAGGGTGGCATAGCAAAATACCTAAGACGGTAGATGAGAAAAAGCCCAGAAAACAAAATTTCCCTCTGTCGGTCTTTATTCTTGAAAAATTTCAGCTTTTCTCGCAAATTTAGAACTATTTCTCGTAAAATTACGATTGTATTTCTGGTGAAATTCCGACTATTTCTTGTAAGATTACAATTATTTCTCGTAAAATTACGACTGTTTCTCGTATAAATCCGACTCTAATTCTCCTAATATTACCATTCTATTTCTAATGAAGTGCCGAATATTATGCCTGAAATCACAACTATTTCTCGGAAATTATGACGGTTTTCTCCAAAAATTCAGATTTTTTTCTGCAGACCCTGAATGACAGCTTATGTCTCGTAAAATTACGACCCTATTTTTCGTAAAATTCAGATTTTTCTGTTAGATTACAACATTTTTCTCGTACAATTACGACTGTATTTTTCGTAAAATTCTGATTTTTAAATTTTTTAAAGGTGGCCCTAATGCTACTTCATACTTAGTGAATCAGGACTAAGAATGTTTTCTGCAAAATATCTGAAAAGTTTGATCACATCCTTAAATCAACCTTTTTTTTGGCACAAGATCCATCCTAGGCAAAATGATATTAAAATATGCTGACAACCCTGCGGTATCGTGCATACATACAAACATACGTGGTGGATCGGATTATCGCCAACCCCTCGTTGGTGGAGATAAAAGCACTTCCTGTCCAGTTTCAGCTGGAACAATCCCGTGACCCGGCAAAGAATAAACGATGATATATAATGAAAATGTCAGAACTCTTCCAGTGCAGAAGTGAACCTCATCAGGATTATTACATTTCAAATTAAATTCGACTTTTTCCGAATTCTTATTTAATCCCCTCAAACAAATGGCGTGTAAAAATAAAGGGCTTGCTGAAATATTCACCCCGTATGTAGATGCGGTTTATTGATGGTCGGGCTGTGATGAGCCGAGGTCTCTTAACACGATGTTAATACTCTACCTCAGCGACGTATCCAGCGCGACACACCTGTCCTATCGTAATCAACCGTTGTGAACAATCATCTAATGACTTGTCACTCAAGGTCTGCTGGGCAATTATGGCGCATTAGCATGGAAGTGAATGGTGTTTATGACGGATAACCTGCGTCCTAATTGCTTGTCTGTTTTCTTTAAGGCGCGATCTGCTGATAGGATGTGATTAGCTGGAGGCTGGAGTTGACATGGATCATACAGGTTCTGTTTGGCGCCACAAAAAGACATTTTAGAGGCGTTAAAATACGGGGAAGTGCCTTTGTGTCGCTGTTCATTCTTACAGAAAGCCCAACATTTTCTTAACTACAGATCTGATCATGTCATCATTTTTATTATATTATCATATTATCATATGGTATATTATCTCCTTTTTTTTAGTGATTCTCCAAGAACATTTAAAAACCTTGCTATACAATTGTTTTACTTTTTAGGCCATCTAGGTGATTTAAAACGTTTGCCGGTAGAGGCAAATGTTAATTTCTTTGCTCTTATTGCAAAAATAAAATTGCGCTATGATGTATGGATTTTACAGGAATGGTCATAATTTAGAATAAAAATATACCATTACCTTGAAAAAAAAAAAAAAGGAACATGAGACTGTTTTTAGATTTAGGCTTATAGCAGTCTGTTCTTTAAGATAGAAAAAGGTCCCTTACAACTAGATTAAAAAAAAAAATCACATTACATCACTAGATTCTTGCAAATCCACAACCTTTGTAGTGAATATGGTTAATTTTTTAACTAAGCGAGTGCAGAAAACCAAAGTTTCTTGAAGTTCCAACATGAATAAATATATAAGAGAGAACATGAACCTCCATGATGACATCACACCAAAAAGCATAATTTGAGTCAGTGGCCGTGAAAACTTCATTCTAGAATTTAGAATCCCTGTGATATGAGTAACCCTTCAATGTCCTACTCAACTATTTTGTTGAGCACACTTTGGGACAGTTTTTGCGACAATGCGTGCTACCGGACTGAACCTGTATATGCTGAAGAGTAAGGCGCCAAGGATGGACCCCTGGGGGATGCCATAGGTCTACTGAAAATATCAGGTTTGAAATGAAGGATTTTTTTTGCATATTGAATTTATTAAACAGAATGATGCAACTTTTTGACAGAAAAGTCTAACAATGGTCAAATAGTTTTATAAAAACATGTTTTACCAAAAGGTTGAGCTAAATAAAATATGACAATTTGCACAAAATACCAAATTTTTTATCATGAGATTATTTCACAAGTATGATTTCTTTTATTTTTGTTTGAAAAACATACTTGACCAAAAAATTTGACATTTTATGGCAAATCTAGCGTCTTAGATTTCAAATGAATATCTTGACCCAAAACATGAGTATAAAAGGAAACATCGTATTTTCTCCTCTCCCTCAATAGTGAAGACTCTTTTTGATGACAATCCAGATCATCCAGCAGAATCTAACAGATGAGTTCCGATCGATAAACGGCCACAGAAATAAATATTTATGACTATAATGCGAGTGTGCTTCGGGGTGTTGGACTAACTGAAAGTAATAAAACCCGACAGATAAGAGATTTTCTTCTGGTTAAAAGCTATTCCCATTTGTTCAAAACAGTCAGTGAGGATCTGACGCCTATTGATCGTTAAATATTCTCCTCCAGCCGTTTCCTTTGGCTTGACTCTGATTTATTTACTTCTTCATTTTCTTTCTAACCACGATATGAAATGGCGTGTCGTGTTTAGAGACTTGTTTTAACTGCTTTAATGTCAGAAGCTTCGTTTAATGGACTCGGTGGGAATAGTCTGAGTGGATATTTAGAATTGTGAGAGATTCTTTTTAACGTTTTTGTGTGAATATCCTAACATTAAACAAACACAATCTAAGTAAGTTAATGACTTGACACCTTTATTTAACTAATAAGATGAGAATGTTATCAAAAAGCTAAATCACAAGTGAGAAAAATCATTCAACATCCTGGACTTCTAGAAGGTGGAACATCTAGATGTTCCACCTTCAGCAGAAACCAAACGTTTCTGGGCTGGAGATCAGTCTCTGACATCACTGTGGTGGAATGTTCTCCCTCTCTTTCCTTCAGTGCTGCTTCAGTTCGGCCCCACCGGAGGGGTTATGAGCATGACCTCATCCTTCCAGGTCCCACCGAAGCATCTCAAAGGGGTCCTGGTCCAGACTTTGACTAGAACACTCCAGAACTTTCATGTTATTCCATGTATTCCAACTTCTGCTCAGGATCATTGTATTGCTGCGTGACCAGCTTAACCTCACAGACTGATGACTGATGACCAGACCTTCTCCTTAAGGATGATCTTCCTCCACACAGGATTACAAGATCAGCTCCGTCTTCGACCGTAGGCAGAACGTTTAAGTGGAACGCTGTCTTCAGTTTTCCCCGGATACAAGAAAACTTTCTCCAAAAGCTCTGAGGGTCATCCAGGTGAGACGTGACAAAATTCAGACAAGCCTTACTCGTTTATCTTCGTCATTAACACCATTTCTGTGAATTTCTGTGAATAGTGGATCCATGGACTCAGACCTTTTTAGAGGCAAGAATTATGGAATGATTATTGAGTGAATTATTTCAAACACCTTCGTTTGATTTTGGCACAGTGTTCTACTGGGGAGACCCACGAGCCAACTTCCTGCTTCTGAAAACGCTCTATGGAATGACCTATATGCTGGTGTAAGTCAGGTCTTTTAGGTAGTTTCGTCTATGGCTGCAAATACCTTCTCACACAGGCCCGAACGGTATTGGGTGATAACCTTTTTGATCCAATAAATAATACAATAAAAAACTTGAACTTTACTGCATTTACTTGGATCTGATCCGACACAAACGCAGAAATCAGGAGAGGGTACGCACCCTGGGTCCTGTTCCATCAAAACACATCATTTGACTCGGTATGCAGGAACAACGGTTGTCAAATACAATCTGCCGCGAATAAAACCACCTTTCGCTCTAAAAGTCCGGACTGCCTTTTGTAAGCCGAGCTCTCCGAGTTAGACTTTGAGGGTTTTGTTGTGCGCTGTGGTCCTGTGGCGGGCAGAAAGGCTGTGACTCAGCTGTTTGCATGCAACACTGGAGAATAATGGATGTGAAGGCGCACCAAACACATCCTTTAAAAATGCATGAGTGCCCACCCCCCCCCCCTGAAAAAAAAAAAGAACCCTCCCGCTCCCTCCACAGAATAGAGCTATCACTGGTGCCTGTTATCTCCCAGAACCCCCAGGTAGAAAATGGTAATGATACCACTTAACATCACTGCACATATGGAGGGAAAAATGGAAATGCCAACAGCACCTCAACTATAAAGCAAATCAAATTGAAATATTAATCCGCTGATTAATATAACATTATGAGGGCCCATTCTCTTTGTTGTTAAACAACAAAGGGTTGCAAAATAAGCAACTGCCTAAGAGGTAAGGGCTTTAAAAGAGTCCCACCGAGGTGCTAAAGCCCCTTTCAAACATCATTACTCTGCATAATGTATTCCCTTCCACAGTGCTGAGATTTTGATATTGATGTTTACTCGTTTATTTTTTAATTAACGTTGGTTGTTAGCGAATTCTTTGATGAGAGGCATTTTGTAAATGGTTTATCCTTGGAAGAGGGAAAAAAAAGGGAACGTTTTTTTGCCCCTTATGCGCGTGACAGGAGAGAAAATGTCAGGCGTAAAGGGGGGAAAGAAAGTTGCTCGGGTCATCGCTTAAAGTTTGTGTTTTGAAGCGTTTGATTCCCCGCCGACGCCCTTCGCCTCCCCTGTTGCTGTTCTTCTGGTTGCGTCTTCTGTCCACGGGGACGAGCTGACAGGGACTCGGAGAGGCGGCTGCTCTGGATACTCGGCTAATTACAGGAATATGACTCAAGGCTTGCAGAGGATGGGCTGCAGAGATATCCAGAGAGCCCGTGGTGGATCTCGGTCCTTCCCCTCGTTAATATGGATCGCTGGGGATCTCATGGAGGACGCGGAGTAGGATCGAGGGCTGGGAAACTTTGTTGGATGAACTCACAAATGTCACATACTGCAAAATCCATCTTTTCCATCTATAGTTCTAGCGATCTTTTGTTCCCTCAGTCGTCTTTTATAACATTCCCGAAAATGTCCCATCGCTGCCACGATAACTCAACATGTCTTTCATGGGTCATTTTCATATTTTAGACCGCCATAGACGTTAGTGCGAGGAAGAACTGGAGTGATTTGGGGACAGATTGGGTGTAAATTCTCCCAACTGGGGGTAGCTTTATCTCCAAAAGCTTTTCAGGCCATAATTTCTCAACCGTTGATTCGATTAAGTCTAAACTTGGTGCTGATAAATCATTTGAAGGAGATCTAGCTTCCATATATCATGTTTTACTATAGTAGGTCATAGTTTACAAAACTCAGACCAAAAATAAACAGCTATCCACTAGTAAACACTATAAACGTGTATTGTTGAGTCAGCAGAAAGGAAGGGAAGGAGAAGCATGGGTGAAGCGGGTTTCATAAAACATCTTATGGAGGATCTGATGGGATGTGAAAGACATTCTTGGAGCTGGAGGATACGTAGACTGGGTTTTGGAGAAAAACAGCAACTGTTTGTTTACCAGTAAACACCTCGGGGGACCTTCAAAGCTCAGAGAGGAGAGGGGTCAGCAGGGAGACGCATCACTTAGTAATGACATTACAATATTGACAACAAGAGGCAGGGATACGTAGCAGCACCGCGTTCAGGGACTCTATGATACTGTAGGCTAGTCTCAGTGTGAGGCTTTGGACCAGTTGGCCGGGGATGAATCTCAAGCCCCCAACCCATCTGGAGCCACCTTGGAGATGGAAGCAAAAACCTGGAGCTTGTCCATCTCTTGGCAGGCCCGGTCCCGTCTCCACGCTCACGAGGCTGATCGTCTCTAATCCCACCAAAGAATTAATTGCTTAATTGGATCAATTAGATATCCCAATAGGTCTCGATGTGCGGTAGGTGCATCAAATAATTATTAATCCATATTTGTGGATTTTTGTATCCGGGCCTCTTGAGTGCTGAGAGAATTTTTACATTGCAAAAAGTGGAATTTCAAAAAAAAAAGAGAAAGCTTTGTTTCTGGGATGTGTGTCTTATTTTGCTGTGTGGAAAGAAAAAGAATCCGGTCAGGCATGTTTTATTAGAAAAGTCTTATTTTAATCCATAAGAAACAAAAGTACCGCTAACTATTTAAATCACACGGAAAGCTTTTAATTCATAGCTTGGTTTTAGTACTAAAAGATACTTTTCCTTCTGTTTAACAGTTTTACTGCTTTTACTTTAATGTTGCATTTAAACTGATCTGGAAACACATTTTAAACAAATTTGATGTACAACAACTAAAGATTTTTTGTTGTTGTTGAAAATCACCAAAGTTACAATGTTGAAGAATGTTGTGGAATTACAAATTAAAAAATAGAAATCTGTGTTTCTATAAGCAAAAAGAAAACAAATATATCATAAAATGAGGGGAAAATAAAGACCATAAATTACCATAATTTCCTGATGTAATTTATGTAACAGAGATAATTCAGACACCAGAGGTAAAAATTAAAAATCCATCCATCTGGTGTATTTTATATACCTCGTTATCTTCTGTAAACAGAAACTGGTCTGAGTTCTTATGAGTAAAAAATCAGATGACAGATTTTTAACATATTCCAAACAATATTTTGCCATATTTAACTAGTAAGACGGTAAAAGAAAAAATTTCCCCTTGATATGTCAGCAGAGGAACAAGATCACAACAAGAAAACAACGAGGAGAACTAGAACTTCAAAATAAAAGAGGGGACACGTCCCATAACACTGACATCATGGGCGACTGTAGCCCAGGAGGTAGAGGGTTTTATCCCCGGGTCAGAAGGTCAGCGGTTCCACCCCCTCACCGCCCCTGCTGTCTACCTGGATCACACGGATGGGTCAAAGGCACAAAAATAATTTATCAATATTGTACTTCACTGTGGGCTAAAAGTGATAATATAAAACACACAAAACAAACAACAGAGCTCAGAACCGTGACAAGTTAAAGAACTTAATATAGATTTAAAATATCTAATTAAATTACAATATCTATTTACGCATTTTCACATTAATAATAACTATTTACCACAAGAACCACAATCTGGTCCACACTGTCAAAACGGAATGTAAAAAAATAAGGAATGTAAGAATATAATATAGAATCTATTTGTCAGAGATGTGAACCTGTGGAACGACTTTAACATAGAAATTAAAACATGCGGTTTACTGCGCAAACTAAAAAAAAGAATTTGGTTAACAAATATAAAAAAGATTAGAATAATATTGTGTACAATGAAGTACATAAAACCTTTTATGTTATGTGTATTTGTACGTATGGTCGTGTGGTTATACTGTACATATTAGCGTGTGTGTGTGTGTGTAGAGATACAGTAAATGCCATAAGTCATGAATATATATTTTCATATATATACATATATTATGTATGTATATATATATATATATATATATACATACATATACATATTTTGCACTGATTTTTTTTAGTATAGGAGAAGCTGCTGTAAAACTGAGTAAACAGAAGCTTCAGCCTACATATTTTCAGAAAAACATACAGATATATGTACATGTGAATATATACATAAAAATTAAAACTGATCAATCAATCAATCAATCAATCAATCAACCAATCAATCAAATACTTAAACCCTGGGGACACACGGTATGAGCTGGATAGCGCTGCTGGGGAGAGTGACGTTTGGAACACCCTCCTGCCCGACTCCGGATTAGCAGAAGAAAATGAATGGCCGTCCATGAAAAAATGTTTTTCGTTCATGTCGCTTCCTTCGATTGGGTTTTTTGCAGTGAATACTTCTGTCACATGATCGGGACTAAAGTCTAATTTTATATCCGTGTACTCAGGTCGCACATCTCGTTTCCATCATGCAAGCACTTTTCAAAGTTTGCGTCAGACGACGGCACTATGCAGTGCTTGTTTTTTGAGACAGAAGAACTATCTTCATGACTTATGGCGTTTGCCGTATCTCAAAGATCGCACTGCTGTTTTTCTTCCTTCCAGCCAGTCTCAAATGGAGCCAAACTGCACGGCTTTAAAGGCACATTCATCAAAACGTGCGCTGCAGATGCTGCCACTTTTTCTTCGTCTTCAAAAAGAAAGATTGCAAGTAGAATTATGGCTTTTCATCAGCCGATAAATTTCACTTGTGATTAATTGCAACACTCACTTTTGGGATCACTTCTACACAAAAGAGCATTTGTGCTTTGTAAAATTCATATAAAAGAAATGCAAATCAATGGTGTTCTTGGCACCAAACATATGCTGCCACAATGCCAACAAGCCTGCCCCTGACAACCCCAGCTGGGGGCTTGTAAGACTCGCTCTTGGCAAAAGACTTTTTTTTTTTTTTTTTCAACCCGCTTTGCAAATGATCGCCAATTAATACGAACAGCATCCAATTCTATTTCTGCACCTGGTAAGATTACGGATATCTTGTAAAGCTCTTCGGAGCTATGGTGTAGTGCACCTTTTTTTTTTTTTTCTCTCTCCTAATCTGCAATCACGAATGAAAACAGTTCACGGATCAGCCGCGTTAATGAAAATCCTGTAAAGGTGCGTTCAAAGCAAATATCTGAATCCAAACAAAACCTGAATTTTTCTCTTCATGCCTAAACTTGCGGCGATGTCAGAGAGAGTAGGCGGAGCATGTGTTTATCGTTTGGTACCACAGCAGCATCCGTCCATGTGATGAATTCGGATTATTTCCCAGAGAAATGAAACTACACCAATTCAACAGCGTCTCACGTCACTAATTGCTCATCAGAGTTCTGAGCGTCTCTCTCACTCTCTCTCTCTCCCCCTCTGTCGCTCTGTGTCACTCTGAAATGGATACTCGCCATATGACTTATGATGGATAGGAAGCTTTAATGAGCTCTTACAAGCAATTAAGTAATCAGGGAACCCTGCTGCTCGGCGCTGGAGCACGCAGGAGCGCTGACAAACGGAGGCCCATCGCCGCGTAATCAGAACAGGACACCGTCACCGCTGCTCACCACTCCCTCACCTAGGGCAGCGACCGGCCCGGGCAGCAGGGTCCCACGTCCTGCTAATGTTTCGTCCTCAAGTCCTTTCTGATCTTTCCGTTACGTCACGTGTCCCATGTTTCTCACTGTGGCCGCCGCCGTTACAGTAGGCAGAATCTTGTAATCAATAGCGAGTTCTGGCAGCAGCAGTAATGGCTAGCGAGGAGCAATGGCGCGCCTCGAACGACAGGATGTCAGGTTGAGCAACTATAGCCGAATGTGAATGAGAAGACACATTTAGTCAATACTGATCCGTTGGAGGTGGAGAATAGAAGGCGGTCAGCTGACATGAGATCACATGATGCAAAGTGCGTAACCAAGCAGTTAGTGTTTTGAAGCTGAAGGGTGGTGGACGCTACCAGGGAAAGATCAAGATCTTCATCAAGATGCGCCCAAATGTACTTTTGTGAAGTTGTAGTATTTGGCGGGGAAACATGAATAAAAGTTTTTTGATGAAGCAATTTTTTGATGTTTTCATGGCAATATCAAAGATTAGAGAGGGAAATGTGAAAAATGTTTATGCTAAGAGACATTACCCTTCTAGGTGTCCCCACATACACTGAAATTAAATTAAGGCCCCCGATATCCAGATTGAGGAATATGCTGATAGATATTGTAATATTTGGTATTTAATTGGTTGAATCCTGCAAACCGTCTTCCTTTTTGTAGTTTGCAGTCCAAACATGAGATTTTTTTTTACCTGATATGTAGTTTTAGACATAAAGGCTGGACATACGGTATATCTTTATATCCTAAACGAGACACTGTACGTCTGACTGTGCCTCTGACTGAGCCTCTACTGAAGACTCATGGATGTCTCCTCCACCTGGAGACATTTTCTTCTTCTTTGTGTTCGCTGCAAACCCCTAATAGCTGCTTTTCAAAGCTGTGGCGATGAGCAGCACTGAAAATACGTCAACGAAACGCCACGAGATGCATCCCATTTATACAGAGATCTCTTCTTACTGCCTCCAGTCTCGTCTCAGCTCAGATCCTTCTTTACGCCTCCACGTCGTTTAAACAGAACAGAGAGGCAGAACGAAGGAGTAAGAGGATCATCTTGATCAAGTTCAATCAGTAAAAAATGTTGCAGCATTCTCAACATGAAAACCAAAACAGAAGAAAAAGTGATTCTTCTTTTATAACTGCTTTTAACCTGAACCGTTTCAAACGGTTTTAACTTTAACCGTGGTTTTAGTTGACACGCGCCGCCGGCCGATGGATCACATGCAGCGCACCCTTATTTTACACAAACTGCTCTCAGAACACTGTAGCTTTTAAAAGTCATGTAAACACTTTTAGAACAGATTGTGAAATGATCAAATTAATACAAATGATTTAAGAAAATAATATATATAAAAAAAAAATTAAATGATCAAATAATGACAGTTTCTATATTAAACTCACCTGTTAGTGGGAATAAATGTCACAATAACATAAAAAAAAAAGTTGCTTTGAACACTTGAATTCTTTAACCTCTATCCTGTGTAGGGTCACGGGGGGATGGAGCCTAACCCAGCTCAAACTGTGAAAAAATGCTTCTTAAAAATGAAAAAATGAAAAGTGTGCAGGCTCTGAGGTTCTGAGGCTCTGAGGTGGCGATCAGTTTGGTTTAGCCATCTTTGATTCTTTGGGTTTTTAAGTGGTAAACATTTCATGCTGTGGAGAAGAGAATGAAATCTAACTGCAGGTTTGGCTCTTCTCAGCTCCCTGCTCACCCGGGGTGTTTGAGCTGGCGAGCTCCGCGTTCTCACCCACCCGAAGCATGTTGATCGCCCCAGGGCAGCGTGACACGTCTCCCACATTCCTCTGAATAATTCTAACCACAAAACTCTCATCTTAGGGCTTCTAATTTTTTTTTTATGGTCGGGGGCGGTGGGGGGTAGGGGGGTAGGAGTCTGAGACGATGCGTTTCACATTGAAAATCAAATATGTTGCTTATTAATAGGACGACTTTGGCGATCGCTACCTGGAGAAAAGCCGGAGGGGGGAGCTTGTACTGAGGGACGCCTACAGACAGTGTGGAGCTTTTCTCTCTCTTCTATATACAACGGAAAAATACAAAAAAAAAAAGGAGCTGAGCGTGCATATTTTTCAGCGCTAAACTGGCACAGTTGATACACACACACGCACACACACGCAAACACACACACACACACACACACACACACAAGTATGGAAATCACAGAAGCAGGGTGTACAAGGCAGCCATGCATGAAAAGCACTTGGTTTGCACGTGTGGGAAGGAGGAAAATGTGCGGAAGGACGTCTTTTATTGAGACCAAAACACAAACACGCACATCACGTCAGTCAAAACGCGACCCTGGTGGCGACGCGTGTGCGCCAGGTTTCATTAGCTGCCATCTGCTTCATTATATTCAAACATGGCCTCCTCGGCTGTGCGGTGACATGGAGCCGACTGCAAAAGGCTGCAGTCCACTTCTTCATGTCCCTCTAAGTGGAGGGTGAGCTGCGCCGCTGCGCCGCTAACTTGGCGTCATTTCCTCGGATTCCGTACAGATTGCACTGGCTAATTATGATCTAATAACTGGCAGACTGTCTGTTTCAATATTATTACAGGAAGAGTAGGTTAAATGAATAGCTCATCATCTGCCCCCCAAATCAGTCATGTTGTTTTAATGATCTTAATTCCACCATTAAATCTTAATAACACGTCAAGATCATAAGGGAGACATGTCAATTTGGGGCTTCAATGAGAATTAAGCCGAGGATCGCTGAAGTTGAGCCTGGTTTTTTCCTGGTGAGGCTTGACTTCGTTAGCCACGGCCATGACACACACACACACGTACACACACACACACACACACACACACACACACACACACACACACACACACAGAAACAGACAGGGAGCTGTTTCTGAGTCAATCTGATATTCGACTAATGAATTAATTGCTGTGATGATGCTGAACAGGAAGAAGCTGTGCTAAATGTTTTGTAGTTACGGTATTCTGCATAAAATCTATAACATCTGAAAAATATACCATTTATTGAGACTTGGAAGAGGTGATGCTTGTTTGGTTTGTTTGTCTGATTGTAGAAAAAAAACAGGTTGAAAAGTTGTCTGTGGATTTTGATGAAACTTTGAGCAGGAGTGGATGTTGGCTGTAGAAGAATAGATCGCATTTAGAGGTGATGCTGATCAAAATAGGAGAAATTCAGACATGATGCGTCTCACTTCTCTCCAGATTGCCTCTGAGGAAGCGAGAGCAGGAACAGTGAGATACCGTATCAAAGCATTCATTCATTCATTATCAACCGCTTATCCTGTTCAGGGTCGTGGGAGGCTGGAGCCTATCCCAGCTGGCATCGAGTGAGAGGCAGGACACACCCAGGACGAGTCACCAGTTCATCTCAGGGCCGACACATAGAGACATACAACAACTCACATTCACTCCTACGGGCAATTTTAGTGTCACCAATTCACCTATATTGCATGTTTTTGGACTGTGGGAGGAAGCTGGAGTTCCCGGAGAGAACCCACGCAGAGGTGCATTCGTACCCGGTACCTTCATGCTGTGAGGCAGCAGCGCTAACCGCTGCGCCACCGCATCAAAGCATGTGCCCAAAATCAGTAGAAAACTAATTAGTCTTAAATTTTATGTCACTTCACATTGACATGTTTATTATAGCCACCAAAAGTCAGTGATATTCTGGAATCATCATGGCCGACGCAGATCCTTCGTGTTAATGCGATAACTCAAAATCTTGAATTGGGGAAACGGCAATAACACATTTCCGACACCAGGGGGAGCTTCATCTAAAAGTTTACTGGCCATAATTTCTCAACCATCTTTAGTCAGAATTTATTGTATTTGAGTTACATGTGGAGATCTATCTTTTATATATATATATATATATATATCATATTTTAGTCTATCAGCTCATATTTTGCACATAAGGAGGAGCATTTTAAGAATATATAGTATATATACATAGTTTGTCGGACATTACTTCCTGTCTAACCTAACCGTTGTTCTGAATTAGTCCAAATTTTTTGCATTTGAGTCGACCTGAGGAGATCCATCTTGTTTATATCATAATTTACTCTAGCAGTTAATATTTATTCACTTCAGGGACCTTTTGTTTTTTAGGAAGAAATACTCTGGACATGACTTCACCTAGTTCCTGCTTTCCTTTGAGGTGTAGGGGTTGGGTATTAGAGAAGATACAAAGCAGAACTCCATGATTTGTTCTGTCACCAAAGTTTGTATTTAAATCCCTTTTTCAGAGTTCGTAAAAATATTTGTGCGGTGTGAACACATCATAAGAGCTTTCAAGGCCGTTCTTAACCCTAAAGAGACAAATTGCTCCCTGAGGTACATTTTCTGCACTTGAAATAAAATCTATGATAAGCACATTTTTTGAACAGAATTAGAAATTTGTATTTCTTATTAAAATAAGACAAAACCTGAAGAAAATACCTGCTTGACTCAAACCTAAAACGGTGGTTTGTTTGATGCCAGAGGTTGTTTTCTGAGAAAACTCTCTGGATCCTCTGTTGGAGCCTCAATTAGAGCACATTAAACTTTGAAAGGCCTCCAAGGACCGGGAGTGCGGTAGATTTTTGGACCGACTTCTTGAGTCTTTAATAAAGAAGGTCAGCGCTTTGAGGTACAGACCTTTATTCTAATCACTCCTCCCTCAAGGTTTTTTGTTTGTGGGATTGAGGCAGGCAGCCGCTGCACACAGCTCCCAGCTAAGAATAGCTGCAAGACAGGCGCAAAGTGAAGCTGCACGAAAGGTAGAGAGAGAAAGAGAGAGAGAGAGAGAAAGACAGAGAGAGAGAGAGACAACTGGGCGGAAGAAGAAGGAGGAAGTGGGCGACAGAAAAGAAAATAACTCAGGAGGGAGTGAGAATGAGACGATGACTCTGTCAAAGAGTCAAATGACGTAAACATCATCAGTGCGATCCGGCGGCGACTCTTTTGGTCTCTGGTCTTAACACGAGAGTGGGAAAATCAATCGGAATCAATGAAGTGTGTGAGTGTGTGTGTGTGTGTGTGTGTGTGTGAGTGTGTGTGTGTGTGTGTGTGTGGGGGGGTTGTATTTGTGTTTACGGGCATGCGTGGGGGGTTTCACGGCGGTGAAGGGCTGTACCCCTGTCCCGAGGTCACGCCCTCATTAGAGCGAATGGACATAGATGGGTATAAATGTGTGTGAGTGAGTCTGTTGGAGGATGGCATGCACATATCTGTGTGTGGGTGAGTGTGCAGGGGTTGTATTGTGCACTGTCAGAGGGAGGTCATTGTTCACGATGCGACTTTATTCGTCCAGTCCCTCATTACTGCATACGAGGATCTTCTGCACCGTGATTTATGTGTCCTATTCCTGCGCATGAAAAAGTACGTATGAAGCAAGCCGGGGGTGAAGGCGTGGACGTCGGGGTGGTGGAGTGTGGCATGTCTGACCAGGAGACCGAAGTTTAATCCCTGTGTGAAAGCAAACAAACGTCACTGGTCTTATCCTCAGCCTGACCATGCAGACGTAGTAACTATTCTTTTAAAAAAAGCTGATTCATGTGAAGCGTCTGCCAAAGACGTCAAAGGTTAACTTGGTGGCGGAAGATGGTGGTACCAACAATAACCCGTGTAAGTGACGGATCTCAGCGCTCCCAATATGTTAGGTCTTTATTTCCACCTTCTGCTAACGTTTTGGCTGTATCGCCTTCATCAGAGCAAGAGGAAGAGAAGCTGGAGAAGAAACGGATGCTATACAACTGGATAAGATAAAGAAGATAAAAGTAAAAGGTATGATGAGGCAATAGATCGAATACAGGAAGTGTTATATGATTGGTTCAAACAGGGGTATACTGAGGTCACAAAGACCCCAACAAGTCATCTGGCTTCTCAAATGATTAGGACTTATCCGCTGGAGTGAAGAAGGATGTAGATTGTTGCTGTTTTAAAGAGCGTCAAAGTCCACATAGCGAGGACATCCGTCTGGGTGGATTCATCAACAAACTTAACTTTAACTTGTGAGTCAACAGTGGTATCTTTTATCCATCACAACAGTCAATTATTAACAAAGATATCCAGTACCGGTCAAAGCTTTTGGACCGTTTCCCTGCAGTTTTAAACCAAACCTTATAACCCTTTTGGCATAGTGTGCTACCGGAGAAACCTCCGGAGAAACATTTATTAGCCCCCTTTCTCTAGGGCTGACCCATTTAAACAGCCCACGGTTTAAATGGGTCTCTGAGTGATTTCATTCATATTACTCCCAGAAACCACAGCTGAATATATTCATTATTTCATTTTCACCTGATTGAATGAGCAAACAGGAGTTGGACTTTTTACTAACCCTACCTTTAGGTAATTCAAATAGAAAAACCTCCTTAGAGAAGAGTCTGTATTTGTTTGCTTATTGCTAAATCATTATTAAAATTGAAACATTGAACCCGAAAAAGCGATCAGATTGTGCAAACCTACGGAATGGCACAGCTTTCTGAAAATTAATGCTGATAACTCTATCAATGTCTGAGTTATTGATAGCCTCTAAATGTACAGACAACTCCAACAAACTCCCTAAAGTACCTCTCAAATACTGTGTAGATGCGCTATCCACTTCAGCATCTCTGTACAGCCCACTGATCGGCCAGCTCCAACCCAGAATGGAACATCAAAGGAATCATTGTTCCACACCTAAAGAAACATCAAAGGAACCAAAAGGCATCACTAGCCACTTTGAGACATCACTACTCCAAATGGCTTATTATTTTATTTTACTGTATTTTAAATGCTGTAAAACACGTAACCTCATCAAATTTAATCACCTCTAGGATATGCTTACATCTGGCTATAAGTTCATGCAACTCCGTCCCGTAGTTTTTTCCGTTATCCTGCTCACAAAAAGAAAAACAAACACGCAGAAGTGGAAACAGAACCTCAGTGGTGGAGGTAAGAATAACTGGACCAAACGTCAATCTGATCCCTTTTTCTTTTTTTTTGCAACTGCAAAACAACTACTACTACTGTTGCGCCTCAAATAGAAAGCTGGTAAAAAATAACAATGTCTCCTACCATGCTCTATTGCCAGTTGATCAATAGTAATTACCTACCTGTGGCCCCGGCTGGTGCAGCCCCTCGGGCCCCTGAGGCTTTCTCTGCAGACAGCTCACTACCCAGTGCAAGGCAACTCCATAGGACGGACCTTTTAATTGCTTTGTTCACTGAGAGTAATTGAGGGTTGGAGTGTGCTTGCCACGAGGAGTGTGACTTCACTTGGCCTCTGTTTAATTATTCCCGTAACAGGAGTCTCTTCCTTTAATTTTCACTTTGCACAGCATGGCGAGGTGCGAATACAACTGGAAAACGTAGGTTGGTAACTGTATACAGCCTGCTGGGCCAGATGCACCGCAGCCTCCGCCATATGGATAGTCGCAGACGTGTTTCTGTGTGTTTATTCCTCGGTGCGGAGGAGCATACTGCCAGACGTAGGGTGCATCTTTTTTAGAAACCGCTAATGTCCAAATGCTGTGATTGGAGCTCATCCCTCGCCAGGCCACAAAGCATCAATATAGTTTAATTAGCATACTGATTAATCAGTATGGCTAATTAGACACATTTCCTATAGGCTGATTGTGTCTCCCGGACCTCTTGGTGTGAAGACATATAGAGTGCATGAGTAATGTAATTATTCAGACTGTCAGATGAGACGAGTTGTTCAAACACAAACTCACCTCAGAGACATAACGAGGCTCCAGAACAACGTTTAAAAGCTACCGCTTTACAATAACACTAACTTAATTATGGATTTATAGAAGGATTATAATTGGGTTATAAATTAGGTCATAATCATCTTATAACATAGCTCTCAATTTATCAATGAGGGTCACTATTTGGCATTATCAAGCTAGCTGTACAGATAAGTGTGCTCACTTTGTGGCAAGCATCAGGTCTCTGATACCTTTTATACCTAATGGTTTATAGCACCCAATTAATGATTTATAAAGCGTTTTTCAACTTTATTAGTAAACTACCTAAGTTCCATTTAATCTTATTGTGAAGTGGAACTCATTTAAAAATACAAATCCCTGAATTTATTTAGTAAAAAAACACAAATGCGATGATCCTGTTGGATTCTATGTCAGTATTTACGTACCCATAATTTATGCCTTCCTGCATGTTAATCATTAAACAGGTTGACTGTCCAGACATCTGTCATTTGTTCAAACACTTAAACAACCTCTTTTTTGTATTATTAATTTTATAACATCATTTTCGGTACAAAGGGGGGCTAAATACCAGACAAGACATTTAAGCCATCTATTTTAAATAATTATTTGTCTCAATGTCCATTTTTCATTCTGGAATAAAGACAAATTATGTTGCTGTGACAAACTGTTTTACTCCCTCCTGGTTTCTTCTGTTATAGACTTTATCTCCGACACCAAACTGTCTCTTTTCTCCAAACAATATTCAACATAATTAACCTTATTTAACATAAAATACAAGCTTCACATTAACATTTTACCCAATTCGGCAGAACAGTGGGAGGAGCCTTTGAGGAAGAGTGGGTAACCCCAGGGAGCAATATGGGTTCAGGGTCTTGCTCGTGGACCCTAAATCTTATAGTCTGCTGGAATAGAACTGCCGAACTGCGACCAATCCAGCCGCTGAGCTCCAGCAGATTTGTTAATTACAAGCAGTCTAAAGTCATTTATTTAAGCCTTATTATATTTAGTAACTTAACTGAGCTGATTTTAAGAACATATACCTTCTTCAAAGAGTAATTATTAAGAGAAAAAAGTTTATTATTATTATTATTATTTTTTACATTTTATTAAAATAAGGAAAACAATCTCGTTCCTCTTCTGGGATATTATCCCAGCCCTTGTGGAACCCTGTTACAGGTTCTAACTCAAACAACTGGAATATTTTACTAATAAAAAGTAAGATATTCAAGGCTCTATTGTAATAATGGGAAACATGAATTTTTGAAATTCCTTTTTTACAATGTAGCTCAAAAACATTGGAGGGTTTGTCGGTCAGAACTGATTATTTTATGTCTCACCTCAGTATCGCAACTATCGACAATGTCAGAACCGAGACCGGGATGAAAATGTTTTTAGTTTGCTGCTCCCTCTTCCTGGAATATTTTATAGAAGGAGCTTAAACTGTCAGAACTTGTTACTTTGGGGGAGTTTAAATCTTAAAGGATTGTGAAAACATGGTGATTGGTCAATGAAGTTGTTTTTGAAATCCCTCTCTAATCCTTTTCATTGACTCTTTGTATTGACTCATTTCAGATCCTTTGTATTCCCTCACTTTAGCGGATGCAAGTGGTTCATATATATGTTTTTATCTGTGTATTATTTGTGTCTATTTAATTGTTGTAGCAGTTTCTGTGGCGCTCTCTTGGTCAGGTAACTCTTGGATAGGAGCTTTTTAATCTCAATGAGGACTTTAACTGTTAAAATAATAGATATGTACATATATACATATATATATATCTTCTGCTCAGGCACAGACTTTGACTTGGCCACTCTGAAACCTCTGTTTTAATCCTTTCGATCCATACCGATATGGACTTCTTCCTCCTCTGATGATCCGACATTCTCCCTCAGATTTTTATAATAGAGATTAGAATTCATATCTCCCTCAGTTATGGCAAGTCATCTTGGTACCGAAAAAGAAAAACATCTCATCAACATGACACCATCACCTCCGTGCACGACAATAGGTTTGGGTGGAAAGCTGTGTTTGGGCTTCGCTAGGTGTTACAGAACTTTTTTGAGTCGACCCTGTTGCATAGTGTCACCAGTTCGCTTTCCTTTGACCATTTTGGTAGGTTCTAACCACCAGACCAGGAGTGCTCAACAAGACCTTCAGTTCTGGGGAATGTTCTGACTAATTCATCTCGTGAACTCAGTTTGGGCTTTGTCACAGTGTGATGAACCTCCACCCACACAGAGGGGTGCGTCAGAATCCTCCTGGTTGCTGATGTGCTTGAGTTTTTCAGATGATGATCTTGGTCCCGTTGGACTACAGACCAGACCAGCTGTAAGGTGGAGATTATGTGGAACTTGCCTTATATAATGTCCTTTTTTTTATCCCTGGAAAGTTGAAGATCAGTTGTATAATTCAGCCACTAGGGGGAGCTTTATGTCCAAACGTTTTCAGGCCATAATTTTCAACTGTTGGTCCGATTTACTAAAAACTTTGGTGAATATGACTCACAGGGAGGAGATCTATCTTTTTGAATATCATTATTTTACTCTAATAGTTCATATTTTACTCACTACGGGTAGCTTTTTTTTCTAACCAAAAATAACGTTTTTTCGTCCATAACCCCCAAAGCCTTAGTCCGATTTAGTCCACATTTGGTGAATGCAGCATCAACGTAAATAAATTACTTTCTTACACCAACTTCAGTTGGTCTCTTGAGCTAGGCTTGTAACAAAAGCACCTCAGAACCTTACATTTGACCATTTTCTCTGCTTCCAACACATCATCAATGTTCATTTGCTGCCAAACAGATCCCCCAGCCAGATAATCAATGAGAATCCAACTTCCCCTGTTAATGGTTATATTGTTATGGCTGATCATTGTAGAAAACTTCCCAAATATTTACCGGGGCCTTACCCATTAATTGAACTTCCTCAACACTTTCTCACCTGACATTGGGTTAAAAAAAAATCTGCCCCCTTGAATGCCCCAAAAAAATAAAAATGAAAATCCCTCTCCAGATATTAGTCTGATCCATAATCGACTTCAATATTAAACAACCTCAACCCGTCCCTGTGCGCTCAGCCTCTGTGACCCACGCTCACAGCAGCATGGAGGCGCGAGTGCCGCCATGAGGTGCGATGGGTGCCGCCGCCGCCGCCGGTGGCCGTGCAACAGTATCTGCAGGCTGCCATCCTTCTGTTCGCAGAGCGTCTGAAGAAAGCAAACTGCACTGTTGCTCACACTCCCCGATCCCGTTGTTGTCATTGGCCGGCAGCCACCTATAGTGAGCCAACTGAGTTAACAGACACTTCCGCTCGGCACACAAGGAACCATCTGTTTTAAAAGCCAGAAATAAATAAATAAAGAGCCTCCTCTCTCTCTCTCTCTCTCTCTCCCACCTTCTCCTCCCACCTCCATCATCTTGCACCTCACTCTTCATCATTTACAATCTCCAGCCAGCTCACAGAATCACTGCTGTGACTTTACTTCAAATTGTGGCCCGACACTAACCAATTTCTTAGTAAAAAAAAACAATATATGTTTGACTCCATATAGTTTCCTGGTAAATAGCTAAATTGTCAATTTTCCCATCCACTTCCTATTATCAGAGGTGGTAGCAGCAGCGGTGGCAGTTATCGCACAAAACTCATTTCTAGTTTACTGGCCATTAACGAGGTCAGAATTATATTGAAGCCTGATGTTTGTAATATCTCGAAAATTACACTTGTGCGCCCATCTTGGCCACTCGCTGATCCACAAACATGCCAGCTTGTAGCTAAATAAACATTGGCCGAAGGGTATTGAAAAAACATATTGTCCTGGCTCAGCGCTGCGTCCCCCTATCCTCTGTTGCCAAAACAAAGCGGCGGGGGTCCGGAGCAGAATCTCCTCTCACATGAGCGGGTTGGTAATGGTCAGCTCGCCGCCACCGCCGCCGCCACGGCCCGCCTTTGTGTTTCTGCTCTCAGGTCCTCCGGTGGGATGCGTTTTCAGCGGACAGGGGTCTTGGAAGCGTGCCATTTGCGCCATCACACTACGCCTTTGTTTGCCGTGAAAGGAGACGGCTGATCAGAGACGTCTTTGTCACTTCTATTTATGACGTGTGAGAGTTTTTAGAAGGAGCCTTAAATACGGCTGTTTGTTTATTCTGCCGTTTTTAGCCACATCTGCCGCCTGTTGACTTGAATTGTAAGCTTATTTCTAGCGGTACATTTTAGTCTAATTGGAGTTGTGATGCTTTTACATCATGCTGGGAAACAGCAGCTCTGCTATATTTACCGTTGATATTCTTGACTCTGATAAAGTTTCTGTAGTTTCTAGAACGAACCCGCAGAACTGGCCTCTGAGCATGCCGTCCGTTTTCAACCCCTTCTGCCCAGCTTTCCTCGACTTAAGTCATCCGTCTTTAACGTCGGGTGAAGAACATGACTGCCGGGTTTACGATTAAGCATCTAAGAGCCCATAAATTCCTCCAAATGGCTGATTCTGTGACTGGCCTAATTGTATTATAATTATACTATTTAGTTCTTACCTGGCTGCCAGGACCTTCAGCTTCATCTGTCGGGTTTAACCTATCCTCCAAGTCCATCTTTATTTCTTCTTCTCTGGTGCGCCCTTTATATTTATATATTTATATCTCCTATCTTTCCCCTCATAGGAGAAGTTGGTACTTCCTTCTTTTCCTTTGACATATTATTCCTTTAACCCCTAATATCTTTTGTTAGAATATACAGATATGTTCCATTCTGGTGTGTATTTCATACACAACTGTGTTGTATCTGCAAAGAGAAATTTTACTTAAAACAAGAACAATCGGGGAAAACGCAAATTAGATTTTTTTTTTTTTTACAAGGATTTTATATATTGAACAATGAAATTTATCTTAAGATAACTTGAGCAGTTTAATGCCAACAGGGCCTGTGTGGAAAAGGCCCCAGAAACTACCAAACAGACCTCATCATCATCATCATCATCATCATCATCATCATCATCATCATCACGTCTGTAGACTATCTTCAGAAGCAGGAACTTGGCTTGTAGGTCTCACCAGTAGCACATTATGCCAAGATTGACAGAAATTCTGTGAGGAGGAGGGTGATAGAAACAGAATCAGTCTGGGAAGGGTTATGAACTTTGGTCTGAGTTCTTCAGATCCAGGTGAGACACATTATCTACAAACAAACAGAAAGTGTCCCACGGCAAAGGCTTAATTGGGAAGTCACAGAAGATCCAAAGAAAACATTCAAAGAGTGGTCTGGGCGAAGTCTGGACCTGTAACCTTTAGAGATGCTGTGGCTGGACCTGGAAAGATCAGTTGGTGCCCAACCAGCCCTCGAACATCAGTTCTGTAAGAAGAGTGAGGCGTGATTCCTCCACAGAGATGTCTGACACTGATGTCCAGTTATTAGACGCTTCGAGTTCCTCTTGTTATTGTTCTGTATTGTGTTGCAGCACATTGTTTGTTGCCGGAGGTTATTGTCTTCTGGGTTTTCCTGGTTTTATTGAATTAAGAGTTGAGTTTGTCATCTTTTATATATGTCAGCATTAAACCCAAAGTCCTGGTCCTTGGACTTCTTCATCTGTCAGCTGTTCCCTTTAGGGTTCGCCGCAGCAGATCATCTTTTTCTATCTTCCTCTGTCACACCAACCAACTGCATGTCCTCTCCCACCACATCCAGACGCTTCTTTTTCCTCCTCCCTGGCAGCTCCGTCTCAAACATCCTTCTACCAGTAGACCCGCTATCTCTCCTCTTCACGGCTCCAAACCATCTCAATCTGGACCTCTCAGTGTGTCCCTCCCTCCATTTCTAATCCTGTCCATCTTCCTCACTCCCAGAGAACATGTCAACATCTTCAGCTCTGCCTCTTGTCTTTTGTGATTGTATCAAGCACAACGCAGAGGTCCATAAACCTCGTTTGGTCTAACTTTCAGACATCTCAGCTCCCTTTTTCAGGCTTTGGTGGTCACTTCTGGATCGAGGTTAACCGTGGTTCACTTTGTTGGCATTTGAATTTTTTGAACGGTTTGAACTTTCAGTAACAGGAAGCTTCAGCCGGATGCTGTCATCAATGAAAAAAAATAGGGGAGGAAAGGAAATGGGAGAAGTTAGAAGTTGGAGAGGAGCCATGTGTAACGAGGAAGAGACGAGATCTTTAATAGCGGTTTGATCCAACAAAGAAAACAAAAGTCAACTGGAAAAGAATAACACAAGAACTCTCTTAGTTCATTTCCTGCAGGGATGAGACGGGGAGGGAACTGATGTCAGACAATAAACCAATCAATCATCAATCATAGAGAGACGCAGCCAAAACAGACGATGACCACAGGAAGTAGGCGCATCTTGAAATGTTCTTCCCGCCCAATGTGAAACCCAAACCGATCCTGAACCCGGGTTCGTTCGGACGTGAAGGTTTGAGCTCACCTCATGAGAAATGGCGGTGGATGGTAAAGGTGCATTATTTAGTATATTTGACATGGCTGCAATACATATTTGCAGAGGAGGAAATGGTTTGCCTGCAGAAACGAAAGCAGAAAGAAGGAGAAACCAGCAAGAAGAATTCATTATGAAATTACGGGAGTGTATTTCCAGTCCCCCTCTTTTTAAGCCTATTTAAAGGGCATTAGGTATTATGAATGTGAGGTGGTCTAAATTTACCCGTGTATCATCTATCTTCATCTGACTACATTAGTATACTGCTTTTCCAGGCTGTGCGGGATCATCGCTCGCTATTTAAATCACTTTGCACGACTCATCCGTTGTTCTTCTATTTCTATTTCCACTCAGAATAAATCCCTGCTCAGATTCCCACACCTGAACCTGCTAAACCAAACTCTGAAACCTGACGTGGGTGTTTACTAAACGGGTGAAAGTCATCAACTTGACGGCATGAATTATGTATGCGCTAAAGAGAAGTCATCAGGGAATTAAGGAGGATAAGTAGCAGTCCATTTTGTGCCTGTTGGGGAGCCTGGTGGAGCGGCAGCGGCGGCATTAGGAGGAGCTAATAGGCCCTGGAAGGGGGTGAGTTTGGGGGGGAAGAGGGGCTAGGGTCCCCTCTGCGTGCCCAAGGACTCTGGGCCCCGATGACAGATGGTTGGCCACCTCACTGGGTGGCTGTGGATTCAAAGTCTGTCACGGGGCTGATGCGTGGCGTTGACAGAGTCGCAAAGATCAAACGACATTGTGGAAGGTGAAGTAGAGGGGTGGTGTGCCAGGCCAGAGCAGCAGAGGCGGAGGTTAGTCCTCCACTGAATCTGAGATTAGGAAGGGGTCAGTGATGCTATCTTCAGAACTAACTCAGTTTTTTTTTTTTAATAATTGGATTATTAATTGTTGAATTCTGAATGAATCATGAATATCAGCAAAATGTTTTTAATGAAGCCGGACAGTTTCAGGACATTCTGTCGGTAAATAAATACATAATATAGGAAATACCTGATATTCAAATGTGTATATAAGTGAAAATGTCTTTTTCTTTAGCGGAATAAGGTGTTTTTATTTGAATTGAAGACGAACGACGTTTTGATGCTACATGTTTTTCATGAATGAGCAGTAATGATTTAACTTTTTTGTGTTTTCTACCAGTCTCCATTTGATCTTGACTGGACCTAAATCTGAGCCCCGCCCATTTTTATTTGGGGTCTGCTTGAGGTTTCTATCTATTAAAAGGCAGCTTTTGTTTTGGTCGAATTGACCTCCTGCTTGCACACATAGGAATTTTCGTGAATATGGAGAAAAACCTAGACCCTCTATGTGAGAAAAATGCTACAATAAAAGGTTTGTATGAAATGGCATCGTATAAATTGATTCCTTTTTTGAAATGTTGTTTTTTCTTGCATTTCTTCGGCTGTTAAGCGTGTTTGAATATTTTTTGAAAGAAGTGCTCTACAAATAGAATGTATTTTTATTATTATTATAATTATTATTATTATTATAAATAAAAGCCCATAGAATAAAAGCGTTTTTTAAAAACATTTTCTTTGTTGAAGTGTATTTTTTCCTGTTGCGGTGCATCGAAAACCAAAACCAGACACTTTATATTGTTGTTTCCATGTCTGAAAAACACAAGTGGAAATAGTTAATAAGATTTAAAATCATAAAGTATTATAGTATCAATACTTTATATATAGATATAAATATTTAAAGCAATAAAATATGAATATTCTGAAATGGTACTCCTGAAATCCTGCCGAATGTATGAAAGCTGGAAGGATTTTGCTAATTTACAGATTTTCAAACTGGGTTCTGGAATGAGGAGCAGAATCATAAACTGCAAGAAAGGTTTTCATCAAACGTGGAGGAAGAATGGGATATTGAGCGATAAGTAGATCCAGATAAGGAATTACGTTTTTTTCCCTCCCACTTTGTTTAACATTATCAGAACCCTGAAGGCAGCCACATTTGGACCCAGTGTATATTTGCCCAGACTATTGACTGGTGCTCTACCTGTGTGCTCAGAGCATTTTTCTATTATTAAAATAACCTCTGTGTATTCAGGACTTTTGTATATACTTTTTTTTCATGAAAATAGACCATATTGTATTTTTATACCTCCGAATCCTAATATTGAAACCTTCATACAAAGAATTATCTGTCTGCTAACCAGGGAGGTCCGGTCAGGGGGGGGGGAAGGTGTAGCTCTCATGAAAGTAAAAAAACAAATAATGATAAAATAAATATGAATATTTGTCTACTGATGTCCTATAAATCTCGTTTCTGTATGATTCCAATCATTTCATTCATTTTTTTATAACCAAAGTCGCTGAATTTGCATATTTCCTGTTCAGAGAGGAGAGGCAGATATGAGTTCAGCCTCATCTCAGATTGTCCGTCCGGGTTTGTCAGTAGTCCCTCACAAACTTGTGAAACAAATGTAATGTTTGTAGGCCTTTTTATTATACTTAGGTTATTTATATCACGTATGTGTAGAACATATTTAGTCTTGCTGATCCGAGGAAAAGTCCTAAATGAAAAAGCAGGAGGTGAGGCAGCAGTACCGGTGCCTCACTGAAGGGGGCGTGCTGACCCCACGGGTTTATGCTGGTTCTGCTGTTTCTCTTCTTCTACCCAGAAACCAAATCATTGAGTCAGGTTCAGTACAGTAATCCGTTGCTTTTTACGTTTCTGTAAAAATAGAAAATTTGACATTGCAGCCACCCCAGGAAAATCCATTAATTATTAAATTAAAAAAATGAACCTTTATAATTTTGCCTTTTTTTTTCTTATCATATTTTTCTGTATATAATTGAAACTATTTTGAAAACCAAAAATGGTAATAACTGTTATGATTAAGTTTATCTTTAACAGAAAATACCACATTTAACATTTTTTTCTAATTTCTAGTCTTTTTTTTTCTCCAAAAATGGGGTGAACCTTAAATTTTGTCTTGCAATGTATGAATTGTAGAATTGCGATGGTAAAATGAAGAACACACAAAGGTGCAGAGCAAATGCACTCTTTAACTGAGCTGATGCAAATTAAACGTTCTTCTTTGGCCAAATATGTACTGGTACTGGTATCGTGTGTGTGTATAAGAGTTCTGATATGAGATATGAGACAGAACCAGTGGTCAGGGAGCAAGCTGGGTATTAAATGGTGAATTTAAGCTCCTCTATTGGGTTCACATGTCTGTAAATCTGAAAGGGTCAGAATCTCACTGCACGTCACTGCTACTAACCCAAAGAGACTGCTATTATTTTGAATAAAATACGAGAATAATATCCATAAATCATGGAGGCACAACTCATCGCCGTTACATCTGAATTTAGTCAAAAGAGTGAGGTGCCAGAAACAAACATCTACCATCATAATAACAATAAGTCATATTTATTAGAGTAAAGTAGCTGTGCCAAGCCGACCTGTTTATTAAAACCCAAACATCACAGCCACCAGCTTTCATCAGGTTTCATCACTTTTTGATCAAAGACACTGGTGTTTTTTATAAAGTCACAGAAGTGAGTCACATGTGGCTACTTCGCCGTAGAACAGCGGGTTTAGTTATTTTTTTTTCTGCCGGTGAGAGAGTCAGTGGCCTGAGGTGAGTTGCACAGCAGGGATGTGTTTCGGTAGGTGGGTTCATCCAGCGCCGGGTGTCGGCCTGTTATATCAGGAGGTTCTGTGTCACGATGAACCGCCAAAACCTTACTTTTATTTTCCTTTTATATCATCTCTCGATTCACTCAGTTTCAAATGAATGAAAACTTTGCAAGATTGCGCAGTATCACTTCTCTTTGATCTGTTTTTATTGTCATTCATCCATTTTCTTTTCTTTTTTCTTTTTTTAAATCCTATCCTATGAAAATTCTACGTAAGTTGGTAAGAAATACACTTTTTGAACATTTGTGATATTTTCAAGATTCTTAGTAAAAATTCATTTTGAGTAAATATTTCTTATTGAAAAATGTGACTGAACCAGTTTATAATACGACCCAGTGGCAGCAGGTTTATTCTAAAGAGTAAGGGGTTAAAGAATGGAGCCCTGGGGGACACCAGGGGTGAAAAGGGGAATGCCAGGAGGAGGCATTAACTATGACTATTTAAATGATGGCATATTAACTCCTGTGAGGAAGTAATAAACCGAATGATGTAACTAGTTTACTTAGTAAAACTTAGTTTTATTAAAAGATTCTTTGCCTAATTAAAATGAACTATTTCCAATAAAATACAAAATTTCATCATGAGATCATTTCGTGTATTTGATTCTTTTAAAACAAGTTTTAATAACATATCCTGAATTAAATCAATTCTGAAGGAGTATTCTGGACATGTTTGTGTAAAATAACTTTAGGTTGTTTTTTATTTAAAAATGTATTTTTGAGTCATAAAAATCAATTTTGATACATATAGAATCATAACTAAAAAAATAAAAAAAAAAGGCCTATAAATGAAAAATCTCTGACAAGGGTCTGCATCTCAAAAATAATTTGAGGAATGTGTCTTTCTTATGGCACGTGATTTTAATTCAGGGAGAAGCCGGTATGGCTTTAGTCCTGTTGGAGAGTTACTTCATGAAACTGCAGCTCGGGTTCTGGACAGACACACTTACTCAACAAGATGTCATCACTCGTGTAATGCACCGACGTTTTGACAGGCAGAAGACATAAAGAAGTGTTTTTACGAGCGTCTGTGAAACTGAAGCCCCGTTCAGATCGAGATCGGCATCAGATCCCCACCACCGAAACCCCGAGGGCAGCAGAAACCGGGGCCTGTTAGACGATTGACCCGTTTTAAGTTCCCCGTGATCGGATTAGACGATTCCCACAGTCTAGTCTGAAAGTACTCCCGACCCGCAGCTCCGGAGAGCATCTCTATATCCAATTTCACAGCTTTCTAAACCTGGATCACGGAGGCTATTTATTACTGTCACAAGCTTTTGTGTTGCAGCGCGGGGGGGATGGGATGGGAGGGAAGGGGGGGGGCTTCTTTTGTTTTCATCTGCTCCGGATCTGGAAGATGATCAACAAGCAAGTGTAATGAACGAGGAACCAGTGGCGTGGCCCGAAACCCCTTTAAAAAAAACAAAACAAAACAAAAACTCCACAGCCGCCCTTTAAATGAGACAAAGCTTCTTTTCTTTCAAACAGTCAGCAGCTTCTCCAGGAACTTTTGATCCGCGCGGCAGAAGCGACTACTTCTGAAACAATTACGACGGCGGCGCGTGTCCTACAGCGCCCTGCAGTTCTGCAATTTGAAAAACAACAAAGTCTGGATTTGGGAAGGAAATTGGGAAGTTTTTGATTACAGGCCAGAATTGTGTTCAGGAGTGCAGTAAAATAGAGTAAGTCATTTGGGACTTTGTAGTCTCTGTGCTGGTTGGTCGGCTAAAATAGAGCCTCGCAGATAATACAGCCATTTATAAGGTGGTCTTCAAGCGTAATAGGGGCCTCCATTATAGCGGCTTTATAATTTCCCTGCTTTTTCCTTTTAGAGCCTCTGTTGTTCCTCTGAATTACCCCTGAATGATTTATGCTCACTGGTCTGGCCACTGATAGACCCTGGCAACACAGATAGAAACACACTTAGGGCTCTTCGGTGTGCAAACACACTGTATTAAAAGCCGACTTGTTTCAAACAGCCAAACACATTTGCCTGGCCGGGGGGGCCGCTCGGTGTCATTTCGCTGGTCAAACACCGCGGTGTCACAGCCAATCAGGGGACTCCACCGGGCAACGCAGGCCATTTAACCTGAGCAAACACGGAGCGCCGCGAAGCCCGAGGATGACTTAAGAGCCTGAGCAAACACAGGCCAGAGCCATCGGGCACGAATCAAGGCGGTCCGGCTGAGGACAAGTCACTCTAGTAATGGGTTTGTGATGACTCAAGATGGAGCAGCCATCTGTTTGCTACAGCGGGGGAGGACCACAATTCACAGTTCAGATACACAGAATATTAGCAGCAGCAGAGGGGGGAGGAGGGGGGAGGAGGATTTGGCCAGTGGCGCAGGATGTAAAGCATATGTCCATAAATGGTAGATATGCTGGTAGCGAGGCCCCGGTCCCCCTGATAACAGGATTTGCATGGTGATTTTCAGCCTCAGTGACATTTCCAACAAAAAAAAAGAAAAAAAAAAGGTGTAAGAGGAGCAATCCTGCGAGTGACCTCAAGACGCTTCCCCACAAACAGGTGGAAAAGGCAACGCCGCCCCATCTGTGGAACTCACCGCTGACATGAAGGGCTCACCACATATTTAAAACACCCATGCCGTTTGCATGGGATTTCAATGATGGGAGTTTGAATAAACCGCAGCCATTTGTGTCCGGTCTGTAACCGTGAAGTTCATTTGAACAGCAAAAGTCAAACCACAGGCACACAAACTGGTTTCTGTCGCACACGGCCGGGACCAGGACTTCGGAAACTGTGAAGGCCCTGCGATCTACCCCTGCCTCATAACGTCTGAACGGACAAGTTTAAAAACACGGACAATTACACATTCCCATTCAAGAGTCATATTTTATAAGCTCATGAAACGCTCTCTTTTCTTTCTTTTCTTGTGGATGAGATGGTTAAGCAAATAAAAAAAACATCAAAACTCTGGCTGACTTCACCCCAGATAGAAGGTTTTTGCCATGTCCTAGAGATGATTCCATTTTGATGACCTTATGCTGTGACCTCATGACGTGGCGTCAGAAAAACGTTTTCTTAACCGTGGTCAGAACAGACACTTTTGTAGTTTTTTTTTGCAATAACTCATAAATGAAAAGATTTACATGAAATTTTCCCCAGTGGCAGAATTTGGTTTATCCTAAAGCCTTAAATCTTGAGGTTATAAAAGCATTTCTTAGCTTTTAGGGTTTTAATTATATCTACCTTCAGCGGTGGAGGTTTGCGATCTCTGAATGTTTTCTAATTTTCCCCTGTTTTTAAAATAATATAAACGTGAGGATTTCCCTGAGTAATTTAGATTATGATGTCTTAATTTCACTTTTCCAGCTCAGGCAGGTTACTGCTGACCATTTTAGAGGGAGAACCCAAATCAGAGCGCTGGTTTGTCATATTAAAGCCTCTGGGGTCGGCGAGTGTCGGATTAGATGTTGTTAAATATCCTCAGGGAAGCAATCAGGTGTTTAAAGTTAAGGGCAATTCCGCGCGCTGCAGACAATCGATAAAAGTACGCCGAGCGCGGGGACTGTAATGGGGTTCTTGTAACCTGCTCTGACAAATTAAGGCAAGTGGTGTTTTTTCATTACGCACACATCCGTTTTCATTTTTCCCATCAGTGGAAGCAATTAAACAATGCTTCCTTAAATTAGTCATTGATTTTTAGCAATAGTGACACTTTGCAGAAGGAAATAATAACTTTAAGGGAGTATTTTTTTTCATTACTGCCAGTCTTGTTAAGCACAGAGGTAATTCACCTACATGAAAAAGTGGAGTCTTAAAATTAGCCATTGATTTTTCCTCAGGTGTCACTTTGGTTAAATGTGAGGGGGTTGGGAGTTCTCTCTCTCCGCAACCCTGGAAATTGACACCAGTCCATAATCTATTAACAGAAACGAACACTTTTTTTTATTTTCTTCAGTATTTTTTTTTCATGCCCAGTGAGGAAATTTATGATTTAAACTATTTTAGAGACAGGTTTTAAAAATGGAAATCAACACAGAATGACAAGTTTCTGTCACGTCCCACTGCCGAGAGAAGGAATACAATATATAATATTCAAGAAAACAAAAAAAAAAGTTATATTTCCCGTCTGATGATTTGGTCCATTTGGTTGAGTATGAACTGACTGAAGATCTACAGTATCTTATAAATATAAAGTATTTCACTCCAGGGGATGAGTAACGTATTCATCCATCTGTCTAGTAGTTCGTATTTTACTGACTCAGGGAAGCTTTTTACGAAGACGTGTTTTCTGACAACATCCTAACCGTCCAATTTAGTAGAAATTTGGTGAATATTAAGATTTTTTACAAAAAACACTGTTTTTTGGACATAACTCAAAAACTATTTCAAGGATTATATTCAAACTTCATATCCACATAGATCTTAGTGAGAGAATTATAGGAAAAGGTCGGTTTTATACTTCCAACATTAGTGGCAACTTTATCTACAAAAGTTGCCAAAATTTCTCAAACGTTGGTCAGATTTAGTCCAAGTTTGGTGAAGATGAATGGACCCGAGGTTATTCTATATTGTAAATATCACTATATCACAAATACTTCCCCACTATCGTACTCACTAATGCTCACCGGAGCTTTCCTTCCTTTTTTTTTTTTTTATGAAAAACTGATTTCCAGCCATTACTCAAAACATTTTCCATATATCATTTTCAAATGTTATACCTACAAAAATCTTGAGAGGAAGAACTGCATTGATTTTGCAAAAAGGCCATATATATATGATATGCTAAAACTACTACTACCCCCTACAGTGATGTTGGAACTTCATATTTCATTGGAGGAGTTCATCCAGGAGGATTGCTTGTACAACGCAGGAGACTCTGGATTGTAACTTTACCGACAGCACAGGCCCAGTTAAGTAATGATTTTAGGTAAAAGAAACAAAACAACGAGAAGTAGGGATACATTTGTTTTCCAGAACTATTTTATTACAGAATTCCTGCTATTTGCCAATCCCATTCCACACATGTGAACCTCAACAAGCAAAATTCTGACCAGTTTCGTTTTTTTAATGCTCAAATTGAACAAAACAAATAAAAAAAACAGTCAAAATAATATATAGAAAAAAGAGAGAACCCCAGAATAGCAGGCCCTAACAGCCACAATTGTTATTTTTTTCTTCAGACTAGAAAATACACAAACAATTTGAAGCAGCGACATAATGTGCATTTACCTGATTGGACAATGAAACACCATTTTAGTTATATTTTTTTCCATCACATTATAAAATATTTCACCATAAACGACCTGATGAGTCATAAACGATGGATTTTAAGGAGAAATATACAACTGGTGTTCACCTGGAACAAAACAGAAATCAGACAAATATTGGAATTATGCTTGTTTTTTTTCTCTCCTTATTTTATTGTTTGAGCCAATCAAATTGGCTTTTTTAATTTGTGGATGCAAAACCATCCCAAATGGTTTGACGGATTGATCGCTGCGTCCACTTTGGCCGTGCACAAACTTCCAGCTGTATTCACTACCCAAAAGTGAACGCAGTATGATTCCAGAATACAAAGGAAAAACAGAGAATGGGTTATTTTACAGCGACCCGTGGCTTTATTGATCCTAAACCCCGACCGCTCACATGTTCCCATCACTACAAATAG
This sequence comes from Lophius piscatorius, assembly GCA_009660295.1. NCBI lineage: Eukaryota > Metazoa > Chordata > Actinopteri > Lophiiformes > Lophiidae > Lophius > Lophius piscatorius. The sequence continues at coordinate 42,625 of VRLP01002954.1, forward strand.
GCTATGTTCACATCAGCCTCAGTGACCAATTCAGATGTTTTGTTTCTGTTGTCTCAACGTTCTCATCATAACCGTGACTTGAATCTAGTGTAAGTGTGAACACATCTGTCACGTTCACGCTGATTCACCTTTGCTGAGTCATCAGCAGAAATTAGGATGGTTGAGTTTCGTGCTCTTGTTTATTTTGGCTGAGCCATCAGCTTTTTGTTTGTTATCTAGGTTGATTCCGGTTGGTTTGGATTATTATATCCGTGAGAAGTCAAGGATTATTATAATTATGGGGTTGTGATCGATGCATCAACAAAAAAATTCTATAGCCACATGAACCTTAGTGTGAGGAAGAACTGGAATGATTTTGGAATAAGTCGGCTTTATATATCGGACACTAGGGGGAGCTTTGACTCAATGTTTTCGGGGCCTAATTTCTCAACTGCTGGTGCATGTGGATCCACTCAAGGAGATAATTGCATGCGATTTTTGTTAATGCTAAACAAAGAACAACAGCTATTTGTGTTTCTCCTTCCTAAAGTGTCATCATCAAATCATCGTCACATGCAGCAGTACGTAGAACAACAACACTGTCAGAGACTGAAGAGGAGATACAGCACTTCTGACGGCGGAAAAGAAAGTGAATGATGCAAAAAAATAAATAAGTATAAGTATATGCAGATACTGCACTTTGCCTTTGTAGGATGGGAAAAATAAATGTATTTGTGAGACAACTCATGGTATTAAAACCTAAATCGATGCACCAGTAGCTAATGTATGCATGATGTTTTGTGCTTCGTCATATCCTCTCAGGGAGTCTCGTTTTGCCGTGATGCAGGCAGAGAGGAGCTGCAGATGGAAAGCGCCACGAGAAAGATTAATCTGAATATTTTTATTTATTTAGCATTGTCGCTAATCGGGAAAAACTGGATTTTTCAGTTCAGTTCAACATTAACCTGAAAAAAAAAACTTTTTTATCAAAAAGAATTAGACAAAGACGCCCCTGCTAATGGATTTGGGCTGATCTGGATCGACCAGAGCCTCATTAAAAGTTGAATGAATATTGCCTAAATTATAACTTGGCTGAAATGCAAAAATAAGCTAATCAAATACACCAGTTATGAGATGCACACTTTTAGGGCTCACAAATAAAAATCTAACTGGGTTCTGTCCAGTGGGTTTTGCGGAGGAGGTGGAGATGGATAGACTGTACTCCATTACTTAAGGTAATACCACGTAACCCCCTTACAGGGGGGGGGGGTACACAACAATCTGAGTCATTCTGCCGGATGATGTGAACGTAGCCTCCAGATCTCATCTTAGCTACCCATGAGGCTTTGCAGGCGTGATCCAGTTGGTTACAGCAGAAACAGCTACAGGATTAGATCTACAGTCTGATTGGACGAGGGACAGAGACATCAGGCGCTGTGCTCAAACTGGTTAGGAGGCAGTTTCCCTAAAGTCTCTTTTATTATCACGTTACTTTTTCATGTCTATATCACTTCAACATTAAAGTCACGATACGTTGCCAGTATTCATGTGGATGAGCATGAAGGTACAGGATGGCGGTTCGAGGACAAACAGTGTTTTTGCTGCACTCGTGCAGACCAGCGTCTTCAGTCCATGGGTGATGGCGTTGATTAGCCGCAGAGTCCTGTCCTGTCTCATGAGGGCGCCACATACGCCAGACCATGAGAGTAAAAAATGAAACCCAACAGAATGATTCCCACATTAATGTACAAACAGAAAGAGCAGTAGAAAGCCAACCAAGTCGGCAGCCTCTGGCAGGTTCCGGTCCATAAAGTGCACTCTCCATCCTGCTGTGCGGCTTGGATGTCAGAACGAGCGAGAGAGGATGTGTTTAGGTGAGAGAGAGAGAGAGAGAGAGAGAGAGGGGAAGCTCCGCTGTGTTAGTGTGTGTGTGTGTGTGTGTGTGTGTTCAGTCTTATTCCCGGAGCGACTGTGAATTGGAGGGCGGGACAGTCTCAGGTGGGCGGACGGACGAGACGGGGGAGGGGACAGTGGTGATGAGTGTGTGTGCGTACGGTTGACGTTAGTAAACATAGGCCTCGCTGTAGGGGTGCGGCTGGCAGTAGGGCGCCTCCTGAACGTACGCCATGTTCTCGTCAAAGTGCGACAGCGGCACCGTGTCCTCCTCGTTGATCTGCCGCTCCATGTCCGTCTTCAGCACCGGCCGCTGATTGTCGGGAAACGCCATTGAGAACAAGGCCTCCGGGTCGCAAACAAACTTGTAGACGTATCTCTCGCCGGCCACCTGGACGGAGACAGACAGGAACATTAGAAGAGAAGCAGGAAGGTAGACGAGTCGGACATTTTGGCTCGGCTCACGCAGAGAGGTGCCGATAAAGGTCCTGCTAAATGTACATCTTATGTATATAATTTTATTCTTTTTTTCTACTTTTCTATAATTCTTTATCTTATTTATGGACAAACTCAAACTCAATCAAAAAAAACACTTTCAAGTCAAGACGAATGCGTGTAAACAACATGGCGAATAAAACTGTTGCCTTCGCCGTGGTTGTTCTATTTTTACCGTTGCATGTTTATTTGTTTGTCTGTTTGCAGGAAAACTGCTGGAGAGATGTTTATGAAACTTTGAAGAGTGGAGTTAGTGCCAAAGAGGGAGCGCTTGAATTTTGGAATAGATCAGGAAAAAGATGAGACCCATATTTTCTCCAAAGTCTTTAACTTTTAGAGGATTCTGACCATGTATTTAATGCTGCTTTGACCTGATGCTGGTACCACTTCCTGTTAGCATAAAACAGTTCAGTGTGTTGATTTCTAAAAACCCTAAGGAGAGAAAAAACATTCCGCTGGCAAATTCAACGGTGAGTTTTTCATGTTCAATTTCTTAAAAAATGGATCACTTTTAAAGACATTTTTTTCATATTTATATTGCGGAATTTTCGTCCCGAGTCTTCGTCGTTTCAACTGCCCATCCTTAGGGGTTAATGGCACAACTCAAAAACTCTTTCAAGGATCATTTTCAAATTTTATATCCGTGTATCCGTGACCTTCAATGTGAGGAAGAACTGGAGTGATTTGAGCAAGGTCAGTTGCATATTACTGCCAAAATTACAGTTCTCGGCCCATAATTTCTCAACCGTTGGTCGGATTCAGTCCAAATTGGGTGCATATGAATCGACATGAGGAGAGCTATCGTGTATATATCAAATGTAACTCTAATAGTTCTTATTTTTCTCTCTAAGAGGAGCTTTTATACGAAATACACTGTTTTTTCGAGCATAACTTCCTAACTGTTGGTCCGATTTAGTCTAAATTTACTTCATCAAAGAGATCTAACTTGTATTTGTCATATTTGAATGTGATTGTTCATATTTTCAAATACTAGGGGGACTTTTTGTTACATTTCTTTTTCTTTTTTTTGCCAATACTTCCCAGACCATATGGTCGATGATGTCTAAATATGTAAAAACCAGTTAACTGTATTTATCTTCATTATTGAGTCACTGTGAGATCTGATCTTAGTGCTGACTGCTGACTCCTTACAAACTATGTAATGAAGTTATGTTGAGTCAATATGGAATGTTTGAGTTTTTAATGAGTTGAATTTAATGTGAGGAGTGCTTCAGGGGGATTGCTTACACAACGCAGGGGATTGGGATCTAATAAATACACCTATTTATTTTACCTTTTGCATGATTCCCTTCTCATAGTAGTAGCGCAACGATCGGCTGAGCTTGTCGTAATTCATGGCCGGTCGATTCTTCTGAATCCCCCAGCGGCGTGCCACCTTTGAGACAAACAGGACAAACACGGTGAGTAAACACAAACAGGGAACAGGAGGCCTCTTATTTCCCCACAATGCTCAACTTATTACTCCACATTTCTGTGATAAGTGTAATTAGTGTCGGCTGAGCGGACCTGACCAGGGATGTGTTCATTAGGAGCCTGTCACACCCCCAGTGGATGAGGCAGCAGATGTTGCTGCACCTGTCTGCCAGACCACCCACCACCCGGCCTCGCAGTCCGAACCCACAGCCCCACAGCGCTCTCATCAGCTTCTCCTTTGCAGAGCTCTACTCTCACGTTTCTCACGCTCCCCTCGTTGTGCGCGTATTTTCTGCCATCACACATTTCTTGCTGTCTCTTTCTCACGTTGGACGCCGCACCTGCCCGGCGAGGAAACACGAGCGGCGAGCTAGCGTTTGTCTGCAGCGTCTCAAAGCGAGCGCGTTTGGTCACCTGATGGCATGAATGGGCCCCCCTGTTAGCTGCAGCTGGCCCGTGCCGCCACACACCATCGGGGGCTGGTGGACCTCTGCCAGAAACCCCTCCACACGCTCCCTGCATCCTCCCCCCGCGGCGAGCAGCAGCGACTGAGAGCCCACTGTGTGTGATGTGGGCGCGCACAGACGCAGCCTCTGTTTACGTTTCTGACGGCCCAACCGTCAACATGAGTTATATTTTTAGGAATACGTCCTGTGAAAAATTAGCGGGTGTCGGCCGCAAGGATCGGCCGCGTGGATGTATTTAGGTACAATATAAATACGTTTAAAATATATGATAATAAAAGCAGGGGGGGGGGTCTACTCAAATGTGGATTTTTGGGATCTAATTTTACATCACACCTCTCGTTTATTTATTTTTTTGCTCACATGTCGCTGAGACATTGAGACATACAGAGGTCGAAGAGATGCTTCTCATTATTTGATGATTTATCATTTGTTGATTTATCAAATAATGAGATACTATTCAACATGTCCACATTTCAACTGCACATTTAATTTAATTTGATTTAATTGTATATAATGCTATTCTGTAATAAAGCACATTTCAGCCAATTTTCATGTCGTTCAAAGTGTCTCACTGAAGAGGGGTGAAACAAAAGAAGGTTGTAGAGACAAAAGTAGCAATAATGAAGGATTGCTAAAATAAAACAGGATTAAAAACGGGATACAAAAATGAGAAATGAAAAGAGAATAATAAAATGAAATACTACACATAAGTAGTTTTTATTTATGATAATAAAATATAATGATAATGTTTAAATCAAATTTAAGGATCCTCTTAAATACTTAAATTCTGCATGAAATCCAGACTAAACAGATGTTCCAATATCAATGTCAAAACTGTAGATTGAAATGCACGTAAATCATGATCTGTCTCTCACCTCCTCTGGCTCGATGAGTTTGAACTCCATGCCGCGGCCGGTCCAGGCGATGAAGTGGGAGTTGGACGGGTCGTCCAGCAGAGCCACCAGGAACTGCCAGAGCTGCAGCGAGCCTCGGCGCTGGTAGGACGGGCCCTCGCGGTAAAGGCCGGACTCCTGCTTGATGTCACCTAAAGGACACCGAAAAGAGCGCCGTCACTGCACATGGCATCGTTTTCAATACGGCGCCTGAAGGTTTTGGCTTCAGCCTGAGACGACTCACCTTCAACCTTCTCAGGCACCACGCAGGTGTCGTCATAGAAATGCCTCACCACTTTGTCAAACATACAACCTGAAAAAACAAAACAAAGGTGAATCATCAGCTCAAATCCGCGGTGTGAAACAGTGACTGGAGTCACGGCGGGTACCTTCAGTCCTGTTAGCGTGAGCCAGGTAACCGTCTTGCCGCAGGTAGACAGAATGGCAGCTAGGCACTTCAGCTGAAAGCCAAGCGAGAGAGGGAGAGCGGCTGTTAGAGCGCCTGAAGGCAGCATTAAGAACATTATCTGAGGTATGTGGGAGCAGCCAGAGTCCGTTCACTCAATGCACCAATGGCTCTGATTGAGGAACATGGCCTCCAGCGCCGGCTCCCAGCCACAGGCCGCCTTCACTGTATCACGCCGCTGATGCTCGCTTCGAACGTCTCCACTCACAGGAAGATTTACTGCTGGATAAAACTTGGCGCTCTTGTGAAAACACCAGCTGACACCATGTTTTGTCAAAACAGAATAAAGTTTTTATATACAATCTTTTGTCTTAAATGGACCTGAAGGTGTGTCTGACATTTAACTGCAGCATGTAAGCTAAAAATAGCTAAATTTAAGGCCTGACACTTTGATGTTTTTTCTAATTTTCTCTTTAAGTGTTTGATTTAACACATTTACTTTTTCCACATGAGAGTTTTGTTTTTCATTTTCCTCTGAGGCCAGACATAAAACTACTATGATAGGTTTTGTTTGTGGACTGTTCCTTTAAATAAGGCTATACATGCAAGACACAGAATAATGTAGGTGCGGGGGAACAAGTTGATCGGACATAATATCGAAGCTTATTACACAATATTGCGTTAAATTACAACCACCAAAAACCAACTAACATATTTAAAACTACCCAAAGCAAACTTTCTAATTCAGAGCAGGATGAGAAAAACAAACAAAGTCCATCGCCTACTTCCTGTTCAAAGATCGACCTACGGCCGGACAAGTCGTAGGTAGAAGCAGTCGAAAATGACGGCTGTTATCTGATCAACCCACAGGAACCAAGCTATGTTATTCAGTTTTCACAGAAACTGCTGTAACTGAGTTCCAAAGAGACGTAAATCATAAAGTTGGAGAGCAGCAGAAAGATGCATTAACTTGTGACCTTTGGACGTGACGGGCAGCAGATTCCGATGTTACTAGAACAGCTCCTGATCTGACTGAGGACTGGAGACCGCCATCTCACGTCCTCCTAACCAAAGCTTAGCCTACATTGTTCACAGCTGTTGAAGGGGACGCATAACTTTTTTCATACAAGTTACGTTCAAAATACCTGAAATAGTTCAGTGGTCCATGTTTACGTTCAGTAAAGTCAGACTGGGATGTGAATACCCACAGTTCAGTTTGTCAAAAGCAGCAACAGTCATGTCCTGACAGGTTTTTATGACGAAAAGCAAATACATTTGACTGAAGGGAAACTTCATATATATATATATATATATACATTTATATAATATATATACGTTTATAGAATAAAGCTGTTTAAGGCCATCTGACATCCTAATTGTCATAAATCTGATGGTTTGGTGGTAATAATGCTGTTTTCACTGGAGAGATGAAGTGTTCACTCTCACTTTATTTGATCTTTTTACAAAAATAATTCCAAAGAATTTGTGTCTGTTAAGCGATTAAAATAATCTGAATCACATATGTACTTTCATTTTCGTACAGGCGCTCATGTCGACCGGTTTGCTTTACGAAAAGGTCCACATCGACCGCTCCATTTACTGCTTATGTCAGAACCTCCTACAGCAGACGTCGGGGGCTTGTGATCAAAAAACAGCCAAACGGGTTACAAAGTGAATGTTCAATAAACAGACTGAGGCCCTTCATTTAGGCCCATAAACATTTCTCTGAACTTCATCAAAGTAATGGGCCTGCGGAGGAAATTGCTGTTAATGAAATTACCATCTCCCCCTCCCGTTCTGTCCAACAGGCCTGCTCCGCTCAACATGCTCCTCTCTGACTGATAATAAATCCCCTCTGATGCTCCGCGCTGGACGTACGGAAAAGTAGAGGAAACGGCATCTGCAGGACGATGAAGAAAAATCTTCCTCTCTCTATTTCTGATCTTTACGGTACCTTCTCCTGGCTGACTATGAGAAATGAAGTTTTGCTGCTGCACTCCATTCGAGTCAGTAAAATCGACTTATAACATCCTGACTAATTCTAAAGAGCTCGGTCTTGCAATTTAGGAAATAATAATGAGCAGTTTTGAAACATAATTGTTTCCCAGAACTTAACAATTACAATTCCGATCAATCCATGAGGCAAAGAGGAAGTAGTTTCCATTGATTTTTATTTCATATAATGAACACTTGATGTGAGTCTAACGCAACAGAACTGCAAATATTGAATTATGAGGCCCATAAAAAGATCATTGTAACGTTGCATTAGGTCCATTCCCAGTCTCTATTCTTTTAAAACCTGCATTCTGATGTTTTATTACAATCCATCAAATCACAAAATAAAGTATCTCAATTGACACACTAGAAAAACACTAGAGCAGATAATATTCTTCTTTTTTCGGCCGTTTCCTTTAGCAAAATAACATGAAAATGACAAAAAAAAAATGGAAAAGCTCTTTAAACATATGATCATTGAAAGCAGAGAACTATGAAAACTATGAAACTGAGAGTTCTCGGTAGCAGTTGTTCAGCTGGTGGTCCAGACTGGGACCTTGGACTATTAGTCCAGAGGCTTAGCTCCATTAGTAGAAAAGGTTCTGAAGCCCACAACTGGAGGACTGGTAGCGATGAGTTGCACCAGAATGGTCACCAGTGGCTGCACCTCTTATTCACTCTTCTCGTTAGAGAACTAAACAAACAACATCTCTCCAATACTTCCTTCCATCATCGACCTTTGACACACAACAGGTGCTTCGTATTTGCTGTTGAAATCAGATACATTTAAAGAATCTAATGTTGATGGGGCAAAATGGCGTAAAATTTGGGCCATTTGTACCGTCCAGTGTCCACGGACCACAGGAATAAGTCATGTCACATTTGGTGTAAGGGTAGCGTTAATGAACATGACCGGATCAATCAATGGTCCAATCATGTCAGAAGTAAGTGATTTCTGAACTTCTGTAATATCTTTTTATCTCAGAAGTTTTTTTTCTCAGTGTCATTAATAATCTAATCCCGGTCGTCAGTGGATCCAAAGGGTGTGGCCTGGCCCAACGAACAGATATATATCAACCTGTTTTATATATCCAAACACGTATGCTTGCTAACCGGGCCACCACCAGGGCCGATTAAGTCCGGTTTGATGACAGGAAATGCAGCAAAGAGCTGATTTACCTCGACTCTAACCAGAACTCTGACTTGGGGATTGATGAAACAAACAGTAGAGGCTGGCAAGGAGCCTGACGGAGATCCAAGTGGAGGCTATTACCTTCTTGAGGAGCAAGAAGCGCTGCTCGTGAAACTCAAACACCTCCACGGTAAAATCAACCTGCTACTGGACAGTGACAAAAGCACCCAAAACCACAGTTTCCTGACTTTCGGAGGCCCACAGTCTTTTCCTAGAACTCTTTGTCCCGGGGAGAGGCCGTTTCCCCCCTGACTGCTCTCACAGACTCTTCTCAAGCGCTGCCTCTCTGCCGGGTCCTCGCTGTCCGCCTGGTGAATGAACACAGCAGTCCGGTCTATGTCCATTCATGTCCGATGTAGCCTCGGGTGCTGCGGAGGCCGCGGGCGGATGATTAGGTCTCTTTGACTACAGGGAGCGGCTGAGCGTGGGAGGGCAGATTTTGGATTGTGACCAGACCTTAGCCCCCCCACCCCCACCCCCTCTTCCCTATTAGAGCGCCACAGGAAATGGCGACCGGCGCAGACACCCGGCTCAACCAGATCCCCTGCCCTAATAATGGGCAAACTCAATAAACACGCCCCCCCCCCTCCTCCCATATCCTCCCTCATTCCTGGAATGATAACGCTCTGGCAGCAGGTTTCTGCGGCTTCATGTCTCCAGCAGGCTGGACCCACAGGACAGCAGCTTTAAGATCGCTCACCTGAGTCGTACGTGAAGTCTCTGGGCTCCTGTTTGATCATCATGGTGGCGGGGTAGGCGTGGGGTAGCGGTGCCCCAATCATGGCCGGGTGCTCGAACAAGGGGTCGGGATACTCCTGCTTGAAGCCTTGAGGAGGGAAGGGGATGCTGGGCTCCGACATCTGCCTGTGGTAGATGGGCCTGCCGTCCCGAGCCATCGTCGGCGGGGAGGGGAACGAGTGGCACGGCTCGGAGAGCTGACGTCGAAATCTGAGGGTCAGAGGGTCAGTGTATTCATTATGAGCCTCAAGATTAAACAAAATATAAAATATTGATGTACGATATGATATTACAAGATGGATCTCCTCGAGTCAAATCATATGCTCCGAATTTGAATTAAATCGGACCGGACGTGAGGCGGACGCCTTTGCAATGACAATATCCTCATCTTCATGTCTTCATATCCTTTGTGTCAAGGCCATAACTCAGAAACTTTTAATGTTTCGTTTTCAGATTTTATAGCCACATACACAGTAGTGCGAGGAAGAACTGCATTGATTTTGGGTAAAGTCGGTTTGCATATTTCCAACACTAGGGGGAGCTTTCAGCCATAGTTCTCAGTCATAATTTCTCAACCGTCCAAACAGGTCCGATTTAGAACCCAAAGATGGATTTTGGCTTCAAAATACCACCTATGTCCACTGGAGGAGCTATATTTATATGCTACAACCTACATAAAATATAGGCTTTAATTAAAATCTATCATTATGCACGGTAAAAAAGTCACTACAAGATATTTAAGAACATTTGGCTTCTTTCTAGTGAGCCTTCAAGGAGTTAAAAGCTGAATTGGGTCGAGAATCCTCAATCCTAATTTCATCATGTATTTCTTGTGTGGTCTCAAACCTCAAACCGGTTCGTTGTCTTCTCCCACTAAACATGGACTAAACCTGTGAGACTCTGCTGCAGCTGAAGCTCTGATCTTCCTCTGCTGCTGCTGCTGTGACCTCATTCTGATCTGCTCGCAGTAAAAGCCCGGCATGTAAATGTGATGTAAATGGAAAAGGCTGCCGATCGCCGTACCTGTGGTCCATGGAGTAGGCGTTGTCAGGGAGCGGCTGTGAGGGCGGTATCTGAGCGTAGGTTCTGTCCGGTTTGGGTGTTGGGGCTGCCGTGGGTGAGGCATGGTGGAGGGGGGAAACAGGGGTGCTACAGGGGGGCGTCACTGGGCTGGAGGGCTTCATTCCGGCAGGCTGCTTCTGCTCAAAGGCACTGTGGTAAACAGAAATATGTCTTTAGTGGCGCTCGTTGCAGAGGTTCTATTCCCTCTGGTCTGGAAGATTCAGGGTCTACTTTGTGTTGCCTCCCATTAATGTTGGAATAAGACTTTACTTTTAGACAAATGTGGACCAGATTCTGCTTTTAAATGCCTGATATGCATCAAAAGTTTCTCAGGTGATAAATATCTTAGACTTAGACTAAGTCAGACTTTATTTGTCATTCAAATTTACACCACGCAGTGGTCATCGGAACGAAATAACGTTGCATTGGCTCGAAAAACACTTTAAAAGAAATAGGGCAGCAACACGTGTTGTACCTAAAGTCAAAACAGGGCAATAAATAGTTTAAAAAAAAATCTATACAGAATAAATAGATAAAATACATTTTTTGCACGTGTTGTAAAAAGTCTTATGGAGCATTCCTGTATAATAATAATAATAATAATAATAATACATTGGACTTATATAGCGCCTTTCTAGTGTGTATGTAAGTATATGTTAAGGAGGAGTGATGGGTAATATATGGAGGTCAGCCGTCTTATGGCTTCCAGAAAGAAGCTGTTGTTGAACCTGGCTGCTCTGGTCCGAAGACCACGGAACCTCTTTCCAGAGGCCAACAGCGAGAACAGTCCATGGTGGGGGTGGGAGGGGTCTAGCGTTTTGTTGCAATATATCATGTTTGGATTTGGAAAATACCACATAAAAAAAGTATTTTTTGCTACTGAAAAAACTTAATTTGTGATAATGTGGATAAACCATAACCTCTACTAGAGTGGACTGACATATAGAGTTCAAATGTGCCTAAAACTTTGAGACTCTCACGTACAGAGCATGCAAGAAATCTAGTTCTAGCCATCGGTTTTGGACTTTTACCGACGTACTGCCAGAAGACGGAGACCCCTTTTGATGGAGGCAAATTCATTTTTTCATATAACGCCAAATCACAAACAAAAGTTGTCCCAAAGTACTTTCCAAAAAGAGCAGATCTAGACTATCCTCGTAGAATTTACAGAGAGGAAGCTGTTCGCAATAAGAGAAAAGCAAAAACTGCCTTTTAACAGGCAGAAACCTCGAGCAGATCCCAAATGAAGCTCAGGATCTGCGTAGAGAGGATGCAAATATTCAAACTAAAAAAATTATTTTTTTTACTTAAAATTGCTCATGTCAGGGAAACTAACACAAAAGACGAATTTGATGTAATTCATACAGGAGCATTTAGGATCATTTTTTCCACTGCATAGATAACTATACTCTTGCCTAACGCCATTGGTTGGACTCAAAATTCAGGCTTGAATTTAAGGTTATTAATAACTTCTCAAGCCCAACATTGTGTGGCAACCACAGAGCTTTTAACCCCCTGTGCTCCACGTAATAGCCTGAGGTTCTCTAATTACCTCGCCGGTTGTTTCTAGGTCGAGGCTGGGGATGGAGCTTTTGCCATCAGGACCCCTGAGCAGATTATACTGCTATCAGTTTTTAAACCATTGCTTAATCATATTAATACAGGAAGTCCTTTAATGCCGCATTATTGAGCATTCCTTACGTAGTTTTATACTGTAACTTACATATATTGTAATTTTATTACCTCCGCCAGTGAGGTTCTGTTTTTATGTTGTTTGGTTTGTTTGTCAGTTCTCAAGATTACAGAAACTAATGGGCAGATTTACATGAAATTTTACCCAGAAGTGGTTTTTGTAATATATATAATAGAGATTTAATCGAGATGATTACATTATAGTGACGTTAAGTCATGACCTCATAACGTGATGTCATAATAATTACTCTTTATCATGTGAGAATAGGGCCCTTTTGGCTTTTCGGGCGATTTAATGGAAGAATCGGTATGAAATGTACCTAGAAGTAGCTTTTATCATATCCCAGAAGAGATGAAATTCTAATGATGTTGCATCATCGTCTCACATTTGACGTCATAATAACATTTTCTGAACCATTGCAGAATAGAGTAGTTTTGTAGTTTTTGGCCGTAACTGAAAAACAAATGGTTAAATTTGCATGAAATTTGACCCAGAGATAGTTCTTGGCAAACCCGAGACTAGACTAAATTTTGGTGACATCATGGCGTGACGTCATAATAACATTTTCTTAACCATTGGGAGATTGGGAACTTATGGAGTTTATTGGCCCCAACTTTCTTCATAAATGATGGATTAAGTTTACACATGGTAATATTTCATTGCATCCTACTTTGACAAAATCAGAAAGAAGTGGATTTTATAACATATAACTTATTATTATATATTGCTTAGAGGGGTTCAGTAATGAGCGATGTGATTCGGATCACAATAATGTCTACTTTGAGTACCGCTGTGTCATGTTTTGTTTTATTTTCATGTATTTTGTGAAGCACTTTGCCACTTTGTTTAGATTGAGTTAAAGCACCTTAAGTTCTCTGTGTCATTATAAACCTCTTGTTTGAAACACCTTTGCGCCGACACACTCTGACTTGTTTTAATGGAAGTAATAATAATCACACCTCCTTCTGTGAGGATTCTTTTGAAAAACAAGGGTTTTTTTCTCTTATGTTTTTTGTCTCCTGCGCATAAGTCACCAGGTGAGCAAATGAATCACTCATCACATGATTTATAATCACTTCATCACATCTTCTGTGCGCACAAGGTAATTTCATGAATTAATTGTCATGTAAATGGAATCTTGTCAAGAATGTGTTCAAATGAGATGCCCGCAGTTTCTGGAACGTGTTCCTTAATTTCCGGATATATAAGAAATTCTATCATGTCGAGATGCATAATTGAAAAAAAAAACTTTAAAAAGACTAAAATTAGCTCAATCGTTGCTGGAAATTATACTTAATAATAATACATAATAATATATTGCAATACTCTAGCACAAATTTTTATAGGTAGAAGGTTCTGCTAAAGAGCTGCATGTGGATCCACATAACACTAAAGCAGCGCCTTTTGGATGTAGAAAAGTGGGAGTGGTTCCGTTTCAGAGCTTTAGATGTTTATCTGCTGTGTTGGGTGGGAGGGGTGTGGAGCCCACCTGACGTTGTACGGGCACTTCTCTCCATACTGTAGTTTGAAGGGCCGCTCTTGACTGCAGTTGGAGCCCAGCTCTGAACACGGGCTGTGTGGTTCCCTCTTGATCTTCAGCTGCAGTCCGTGGAACGCCACTGGAAGCAAGACGGAGAAGATTCAATTTAGTCACACAAAAATTATTCTTCTCTTGTCTCGGTCACCTGTCAGGTGTCCAATAATGTCAGTTTGGCAGCAAATGTGAAGGAGATTTTGTGAAAATGTTCTAGTTTGAATTTTCTTCACGCGGAAGAGCAAGAGGTCAGCGGTGTCCCTCGTCACATGATGTCTGCTGCTAAAGTGCATACTTTGAAAACATTTAAGTGAAGGAGAAATAATGTCATTTTTTAGATTTAAATCCCGGTCTGCATGTTTATTGCTGCTTCCTCTTGGACTAAAGGACCTGAAACTCAAAGATTTAAGTCATTATGGTCCATGTGATGACTTCTGAAATCCCTCTGATGGTATAAGTTTTGTATTTGTTCTTAATTATTTTTTTTTTTTTTTGTGTTCATGAATTTGTGGTGTATCAAAGTTGTTTGTCTGCACTTTTTGTATTTATTCTCGTCATTTCTATCCTGACATAGACTTTAGATCTTAATTTCAAAGCCAATTTTATCTGGTTAAATAAGGAATATAAAACATTTGGGGTGCAAAATGGCAAGAAATGTCTATTTTTCTATTTTCAACTTTGTTTCACTTGTGAGAAACTTTGAATCAAGGGCCATAACTCCGGTAAAAATAGTTTTTCCTTCCGTTATTTTTCAACTCAATCAACCAAAGCACATGATAAAACGTCAGCTAAATTTAATTCTACTATATTTAACGGCATTGAGACAAGAAAACTTTCTTTAGTTTCCAATACCTAGACACAGGAACGGAAAAGATTTCTTTATCCTCCGCCCACATCAGAGCAGGGCATCACAGGCCCCTGAAACAACATCTATACTAAATTCAGTCAATCCTTTAGAATGATAAGGTGTTTCTATCAGGTCCAGACCCAGTTTTAACCTCCTCATCAAAATATATAACTAGATATAACCAAAATGATTTTAAAGAACTCAACCTCAAGGCAGTGTCAAATTTATTAAATGTATTATTTTTCTATCTCTATTTTTTCCAAAGTTCTTCTGACCTGTGGTTCACATTCAGCAGTTTAACCCTAACCCTAACCCTCATTGCAAACAAAACGTCTTCATTCTTGTTACGGCGAATCCTTTACCCAATTTCTTCTTTGTCCCCGTTTTGGAGGACGTTTGCGATTCACTTAATTAAAAAGATTCGCCTTGGGACTCTCAACTGAGTGGTTGAGCACATTTTGAGTCACTATTTCTTATTGAAAAATGTGACTGAACCGGTTTATAATCTGACCAAGGTGGCAGCAATCACAGAAGAGTAATGGGCCAAGGATGGAGCCATGGGGGACTCCACAGGTCAAAGGGGCCCCTGAGGCGGAGGCATTAACCGTGACTATTGAGAAAGTCGTTTTTCGCATTAAAAAAATAAAAAAAGTCTAAATGGGTGAAAACATTTTCTATAAAGACGCTTTTGGGCTAAATCGTATTAAAATTAACGATTTTCCATGAAATGCAAGATTTTCATTTTTTTTTTTGTTTGACCAAACAATTTATCACCTTATGTTCAATTTAGATTGTCGAAAGATATTAAATGAATACATTTTTTAAACAAATATCAAAGTATTTGAAGTGGTTGTATTTACAAATAAACACTTTCAACTGAACTTCGCTCTCTCTAAAAACCCAATAGTAGGTTAATCTGTTTCTACTCCTCTCCTCATTCTGACTAGCAGTAAAACATTCAAAACTCTCTTCCCCCCCCTCGACGCGTGTGGTGGACCCGCGGAGAGTTCTGCCGCACTCATAGTTAAATTACAGCATTAACTCAGATTCAAAAACAGAAAGTTTACATTTATTTAGATCTCCATTCTAATGATCTTGATTCTCTACCTGGAAGCTACTATTTCTCCAACCAGAGACAACTGTACCTGTGTGAAGGTGCATCAGGTTATCAGTTCATCAGTGGGCGGAGATGATTCACGATGGATCTAATCGTCTCTCCACCATCGGATCTCAGGCCATCACTGACTCACTTCAAATCTCATTTCATGAAAAAGTGAAATATGACAACCATAGTCGAGCTTCTAGAAAAGCTTCATCTGCTTCCAGCTGGCTGTCAATGCGTCCCAGACGACTATTGATCTGAGGGGGGGGGGGCTTCTCCATCCACCTATGGCCCCACAGAGAGCCCTAGAGGCTGTTAAGTGCCTGATCAGTCCTGATTAACATCCCATCATCTTAAGTCATGATCAACGCTAATCCGATTCACTGAATTCACTCCGGATCGGGTGGCCTCGCCAATCGCCGTCTCACCGCGACGGCTCAGCGGTGGGGACGTCCTGAAGCGTTCCGTCAACAAGGAGAGATGATTCCTGACTCGTGTTTCAGGAACAGAGATGGACTCCATCGACTCCCGGTCCAACCTAAGCACAAACGTTTAGACATTGACGGCCGGTGGACTCAAATGTGCGGCCCGGGAGTCAGGAAGCTCTGTTGCTGCCTGGTGCTGAGAGAGGAGGATGTTCTGGCGAGTTTTCTCACGGCTGACTGACAGCTGCCGTACGAGCGGGGGTTGATTTGCCAACATCCCATCTGACACATAGGAGAGCTCCTGGGGGGGGGAGCGCGTTTGGCGGCATGACAAAGCTCAGGGGTTGTTCTCATCCCTCGCTGGGGGCCTGACCTTTCCGGGTCATCGATCCGAGGTCAAACAGGCACTTCCTGAGGGGAGACCTTTGACGAGGCTGGCATGGCAGAGCCTCGTTAAGGGCTCAGAGAGTCAAAACAACTCGCCGACATCTCAACCAGCGCGTCTTTAATTACCCTCTACAACAAACATACATTTACTCCTCATTACGGGTCGACGCCCGTGTGGGGCCGCCTTTCTTCTGAGGGTCAATTTACAACCTCAGCGCATCGAACGCACGGCTATAAGCGTCACATGAGCGATTACGCCTAACGTTTGCAGCAGCTTTAAATTACAAATGGAAATGTCACAATGGATTTGGTCGGTGGGGTGCCAAGGTACACAAATCAATACCTCGGGCATCGCCTCACAATGGATTTCAGCAGTGGGGTGCCAAGGTACGCAAATCGATGGCGAGGGGCATTGCCTCTGCCTGAAACAGAGAGATCCTTTCTAGTGCAGAATGTCATGCCCATCACCGGCTGATTGCTCTCATTATCTACATATCGATCAGCCGAGACGGTCGGCTGCTTAAAAGAAGAGGCAGTTAGAACAATTACTGGCTCTGTGTTGAATGCGATCACTCTTTTTTTTCTTCCCATGCCGTTAAATCAAATATTCTATAATTTTTTTTGTAGTTCTGTGCAGTAGGATTGCTAAAAGTGGAATAAACATGATTTAGGACCGAAGACACCAGCACCTACTTTGAGGTCCTGGTGTAGAGGTTCTGGAGGCCCAGCTGACGACTAAAGGGGGGCAGAAGGTTTGCAGTCAGGGACCCCGAGGCTCTGGAATGATCTGCTTGGGGAAATCAGGTCAGCTGAGTCAGTCCTTTCTTAAAACATACTGTAATCAAAGAGCCTTCCCCTTTTTCCTTCTTTTTTTTTGCATTTTTATACACGGTTCTGGTCATTATTATTATAGAATTAAAGATTCCATTATCAGGATTTAGCATTAATTACCATTTTACACTATAAATCTTAGCTACAGTCATTTCAGTACTTTGTAAAAAAAAAAAAAGCCTCTTGGCCCAAAAACGTTGCGTATTCTCAGGCCCAGGCTGCATCTTTATGGCAGAACTAGAGTTCACCTTTGCCAGATAATTTCCCACTCCATTCATAAAAAAAAAAAAAGTACAGGTCGTTTGGCAAGGGTGAAAAACCTTCCATTCCATTTTCACCTACAGTAGGTGCTCGCCTTTGCTGTTAAATGACGGTGGCTGAGATGTGCTGGTAACGTGTGGCCTCATTTTACACCTCCGCCTCTCCTTCGTTCCCTGCTAAGTTATGCTAATTATAAGCATCTGTGATGGCGTCAAAGACAAAGAAGATTCTCCGCCTTCAGCCCGAGGACACTTTCACTTCAAGGCCGCTCACATGCTGCTTCTACGCCGCACGGATGTAGAGCGCAAAGTTGGTATTGAGGGAAACAACCAGAGAAACATCTACGGCCATAAACGGACCAAATGACCGTTTTGACATGACCTTCTGACCCAAAGCTCAAAGTTACAGTTCTTCGCCATTCCATTCTGCTATCAACTCATCAGAATTTCAAAATTAAAGCCCAAAAAACTCTAACAATATGCTCAAAAACTTTAATATTTGAACGTTTTTGTTAATTTTTATAATTCACACATAAAACTACTGAACTGCAAATTTTTTTTTTTTATTTTAACACAACATTTCGGAAGTCTAAATGCTGGCTAAATATAGCAAAACAGAGATTGGGGGCTAACATTTACAGCTTATCATTCATTTTTAGTTTATTATATAGTATATTATAGCTTCTAATAAGGAAAATGTATAATACTTCAGAATGTTTTAAAACGAAGGAACGATTATTGTGACACAAATCTAGCTAAACTTAATGTAACCAACGAGCTAGCAAAGATTAGGCTTACAAAATTACTGCATAATAATTTTCCTAAAAGTAAATGTAAAAATAAAATATCAGAGTATTTTACAATGAAAGAAGACCATTACAACACAAATTGTACCTATACACAGGTAAATACACAAAAATTGTTTGGTTTTTTTGTGTCACCACTTAGCTATAGCAACACAAAAATAGCCAACTAGCTAGCAAACATTTAGGCTAACAACATAGCTGGATATTATTATTTAGTATTTTACTAAAAATTAGTAAAAAAAAAAACATATAGATATATTTAACTCATGTAGGAATATATTACTTAGAAAAAATATGACAATATAAAAAGTTTACTCAGTTAAAGCTAAAGAAAGATTGTGACTAGCTAACAAACAATAAGGCTAACATTAAACTGGACAATTATGCTGCATTCAAATCACTATGGAAATATGGAAATTTCAAGCTCGGACTGTAAAAAAATGATTTAAATGCATAACATTTTTGCTCAAAAACTTTGTGTGTTGAGTAACTGTTTGACTTTTGTAAAGACGACTGTAATAATTGCTACAATCCTCTAATACACTTGACCTTTTTTCTCATGCAGACATTACTGGCTTTTCATTCAGCCTTTCGTGTTTCCCACGTTCATCGCCATCTTGACCGCATCATTAGCTTTTGGCTAAAGCTAACTTTGCTATTTGCAAAGAGAGTATTCAGATTAAAGTGATTGAAGAGACACTTTATGTTTGGGTTAAATTAAATGTAATGCAGAAATTATGTTTGGTCTGAGGGCTAATTTATTTTTTACTCGAGTCAAATTGTTCTCAAGTTAGAGTTAGCCTGCTTACTTAACAAACACGGACTGCATAATTGTTTTTAAGGATAAAGCAGCCGTAACTGGTAACCTAGAATACATTTAATGTCAAAATATGCCATAGGAAAATTGAAAATCCTTATTTCTCGGGCATGTTTATTCAACCATGTCACAAACATCTTGATTGACATTTTGATTGATTAACCGTTTCCAGCTTAGCTTTAGGCAAACACGCCCAGGAGAGGAGAGCTAACGATGGTCCGATTTAAAGCTGTGGATTCGGCATTGACTCATTTTGACTGACTACAGATCACCACCCACTGATGGTACAGAAGAATATTAGCCCTCATAAAAACAGTCAGTACTTAACGTTGGGTCAGTCGGCTGTTGGTTCTGGTGTTTTCATAGGACACGGTGATAAAAAGGAAGAACCAGTAGATGGTTCGGATCTGGAAGGAGCTCTACGACTAGATCTAGATCTCCTACTCCTTATTCACTGTCAGCCCCTCTACCCTCACGGTGGAACCCAAACGGGAGAGCTGCCGGCTGGGAAGCCTGATCGAGCGCCCAACCACGGCGCCCTCACCCTCCCGCCATCTGTTTCTGCCTCCCCAGTCTGCTGCGGGTTTGCCAACAGGACAATTCAGATGGTCAGCAGTCTCCTGCCACCGAGTCTGCCTCTGAAGGACACCGGGACAATCTCTGTGACCTCTGGTTCTTCACACATCCAGTGTCGGGTTTTTAGCTTAATGGTGTGTGTTCTGAGCAATTTCAAATGATGGAATGGTGGGTGGAAAGAATTTGAGAAGACGAAATATTTCAGGGAGACACAGGACCTTCACGATAAAGACGTCTCTGTTACATTTAAGACATTTTAAGCGCTTTTAAACACCTTAAAATTCTAATTTAATACCTATTTTGATGTTCATACAGGTATAAAGTAGACAAGCTATGAAAAAACATCGATAACTTGCTAAATGAATTAATTTATTCACAAATCTGTGAACACCGGTGTGTTCCTGTGTAAGTGTAAATAAGAAAAAAACGCTTGTTTTCACAATTAAAGACGTTTGTCGTCAGTCCGTGGAGCAAAGATGGCACCAAGAGACACTTTTACAGGGTCGACATAGTTTGTTAAATGTTACATTTAGGAGATTTTAAGAACTTTTACAGACATTTATCGTTTAAATTGATCATTTAAACTGTGTGTAAACAAGTGTGTTTCTGTGTAGGTGTAAAAAACGTGCAAGAACATATTTAAGACCCAATTAAACCCTATTTAAGATAAGATAAGATAAGATAAACCTTTATTAGGAGCACATACATGATATTTAAAGGTATTTTAGACGTTTGAAGGCCAAAAATTTCTAATGATAAAACTTAAATACTACAGAGGAACCTTATAATCAATCAGATTTAATTCCTCAATTAGACCTTAAAAATGTAATTCAAGACCTATTTCCGTGTCGATACAAACAAAAACGTATGCTGGGTATGAAAGAACATCCATTACATGCAAAGCAAATTAATTCATTCACAGAAGTGAAGGTCCCGATTGATGAAATTCCCCCCGTCTGTGGAACCGACTCCACAATCTCAGGCTGTTAAATGCCAAATATCTGACAAAAATATATGTGACTCCCTATCTGCACTGAATCCTCTCTCCTGCATTTCGCCCAGCTTTGCTTCCAGGTTAAAGGGCGTTGACGGGCAACTTCAGGAAAGACTAATTCTGTGTCTTTTCTCACAGTTTCAGGCTGTTTTTGGCTCATCTAAAAGACATGTGCTCGCTCCGGCTCCCACTGAGCTCCACTCACTCACTTTCTGTCCTCACCTTGGCTCCTCTTCCTCCAGAAGTGGGCCGTGCCAAAGTCACCAGTGTGCAACCAGGTGAGGAAGGACTAACCAGCTCCTCCTTATAGGACAATCTGCTCCGGTCAGAGTGTTCTTATTCTCTCTTTCAGCAGAATATTGTTTGTTTTAATGCGGCGCCAACCTTCCCTCAGCTGAAGAGGATAAATGTGGAATCTACTAATATTAAACAGCCAGATTTAGAAAAATCTAACCACAATGGGTGGTTTGCACAAAAAGCACTAGCGGAAAGAAGGTCATCTGGGTGCATTTTTTAAAAACATTTTATGTAAAACAGAGTATTTAAAATAGCCATCAGTTGGCAGCAGTTTGACCTGCCTGCATTTAAAAATATCACTTCAACCCCCTAAAAACATCTGCCAGCAGATTTGATGTTTATGCAAATAAATCACAATAACATCTCAGTGCTTGTGAGAGGTGCACGAGCAGGAGAGGGAAAGACAGATAGACAGAAAGAGAGAGAGAGAGAGAGAGAGGCGGGGAGATAACCCCCTCACCCTTCCCCCATGCACCTGTCTACAGACCTGCAGCTCTCAAGAGAGCATTTGAGCGAGCAAAGGTGAGGCTACCAAGAGACACGGAGAAACACGTGCACTCTCCTCGAGTACAAACACAGTAGACGAGACGAGTGGAGAAAAAAACTCCACCACAGATGTTGACACACATCCCAACACAAGCTGAGAGAGAGAGAGAGAGAGAGGGAGAGAGAGAGAGGGAGAGAGAGAGAGCGGCGAGGTCTCTTACTCACAGTTTTCAGTTTGGAAGTCTGGAACAAACTGCTCGTCATTGTCGGGAACTTGAGCTAAAGACAGGAGCAGAGAAGAAGAAGAAAGGGAATGATTGTTTGTGATGTTGATGGACAACGCCGCATTGATCACAGCTCTCCCCGGTCCGCCAGCTCCTCTGGCAATCAGCCTCCTGGGATGTTACGCCATCCTATCCCAGAATCCTCTGCCTCAGATGTGAAAAATACGTTTTACAGGAAATCAGGGCTTTGTTTCCCTTTTTCTGCATTAAGGTTGTGAAGAAAAAGTTGTGAAATAAAAGACGTAAATCATGACATTTAAGTTAAATCCTCTCGTCGCTTCAGAACGATCTAGATGCCGAACAAGCCGCCATTTATTGTGGCCACTCTGGAACGTTTCAATTATATTTCACAGTTTTCCTCAGCCTTTGAAGGTTAGCTCGGTGGTCACGAAATTGGAGTTTTTCAAATCTTTGTTGTGTTTTTGGAGCATACAAAGCCAAGTTAAAATTGGCTAAAAATTTACTTAAATCAATTATTAAATTAGATCTCAATGTCACTTTTCTGTAAAATGCGTCTATGCAGAGGCAAATTTCTGACACAGTTAATGAAAAAGGTTGCGCTGTATTCAAACTATGTTAAAAATAGATTCAGGTTTTAATCAAATTGGATGACCGTCTTTTGAGGATTTGACATTTTTGCTCATTTTTCTGAGCATTTAAAGCCAAGTCACTAAATTAAAATATTTATTAAAATGTTATTATAGTGCAAAAATCGGTCTTTTCAGACACGTTTCTGTAACAGCGCTGAAAAAGGTTAATTTCTATTGAAAACAAGTAGATATTACATTCAGGTTATAATGAAATTAGATCTCTGTGCCTTGATGATTGAAAACCAAAAAAACAAAAAAACAAACAAGAGATAAGTCAGAACTGCCAAAATCAACACAATAAATAAGCATGAAATGTTGTAAGGAATATGTATTTACATGAATTTGCAATATACCAAAAAAGTGTTGGTGGATGCTTGTTTTAATCACCTTCCTCATTCTTTCCCATCTTAGAAAAAAGTGTCTCTAAAACATTTCCTTATAACATTTTTAAGCATCAAAAGATAAAACTCCTACGACCATTGGTTCACTTGTGAAAATAAAAGTGCGGTTGTTAAAATCCCCTGCCTCTGACACTCCCCCCGCCTCATGCTTTCCATTCTTATGAAAACATATCGTCTTTAAAATACTGCCCTATCATTTTTTAGGCACCAAAAGACAAAATTTTAAATTAAAAGCATATCATTAATCTTCTGTGAAGAAGAAGACGCAGTCAGGTGTTATTACTACATATGTGTTATAACTGTCTTATTACTGTCTTATTACTGTCTTATTAATGCTTAAATCTTTGCTTGAGATATATTGCGAAAAATACCTGTCTACTCTCAGTCAGCCTGTGATTGTGAAAATATCCCCGTCTACCTCCGGATTCCATTTCCTGTGGTGGTTTTGTCCATTGATGGCGCCGCACCCTCTGCCTTCACTTCCTGCCAGCAGCCAAAATCTGATTGTTCCCTAGAAGTAACCGGTCTCTTCCCTATTGCTGGGCCCACCTGTACCCACCGGGTCAGGTCTGTTCACCTGCACAGTAACGCTAAAATAATGAAGCCCGCTCAAATGAAGCGTGCACGTATTTATATCACGCATATTTACAGTCGCCGACGGTTCGCCGTGTCCCTCAAGTTTAAGCCTCGATGGAAAAAAACAAAAGGAGATTTAAATGTGTCATTAGCACGTCTATTTATACCCACCATGAGGAAGGTCCTCATTATCACAGCATCAGTCGCATGTCTCCACATGTCTGCTAAAATCACTCACTTCTTCATTTCTGTCACTCTTCATACCATCAGGGTGTTTTTAAAGAAGAATATATTCACAAAGGTGTGAAATGAGGAGAGTTAATAATCTACAGATCAAGAGGGGAGACTGGTGCCCAATTCTCCTAAATTGTCCAGCAGGTGAAGAGAACGGCAAACAAAAAGGGACAAATGAGTTAAATTGAGTCTATTTGATTAAGTTCTTTAGATTTTAATTTTAGACGTTAAGTAAAACTTTGGCTACTTCTTTTCTCTTCCTCCACTTCTTCTTGCGCTTTCTTAAAGGGCCATGACGTAAACATTTTAATGATATCTGAGAACTTGAATTATGACCAAATGTCCTAAAATGTACCACTTTGGCTGTTTTTATTATTTTCCATTTAGCTTTTCTAATCCACTTGCTTTGCGCTTAAGGGGCCCATCCGTCAAAAGTATAATAAACAATACCTGATAAATCATTGACTAAATATTCTAAAACTTTTAGCACTTTGGCTGTATTTAAATTTTTACTTTTAGTTCTATTAGTCTCATTGGTTTTTTGCTTTCTTAAAGTGCCATGTCGTGAAAATTTTTCAAACTCTGACAAACAATATAAAGCCCTTACTTGATCAATTATAGATTAAATGGTTGTATTTCTATTTTCTTTTCAGCTCGATGACTCCACTTTGCGGTTTGTTTTCTTAAAGGGCCATTGCGTAAAAGTTTTAATGAATTATTAAAGGAAATATAAATGAGTCCTTACATGTCAAGTTTAAATGAAATTTTCTCAAATTTTAGCACTCTGGCTGTATTAATATTTTCTTTTTAGCTCTATTATTTCGCTTTGTGCTTTCTTAAAGGGCCATGACATGAAAACTTCATTTTGTCCTTTCTTTGACGGTCATGTCGTGAAAATAGAATAATATATCAGAAAGAATTACAGTATAAAGAATGTCCATACATGATACATCATAAACAGATGTTTTATGTTTTAACACATAGGCTGATTTTATACATTTTTTTTCCATTAGTTGAATTACCCTGTGTTTTGTGTTTTTTTTTTTAAAGGCTCATGTCGTCAAAAATCTAAATATATTATAGAAAACATAAAAAAGAAGAAGGTCCTTAATGATAAAATATGACCAAATATAAGAACACATATGTATTACTCTAACTGTATCTATAACTTCACTTGTTATGTGCTACTTTAAAGGGCCATGTCGTAAAAAAGTCTGTATATGACTTTATACGGATAAACAACTTTGACTGTATTTGTAATTTTTCTATTAGCTGACAAATAAATTAAAATGATTTCATAAGGAAACTATCGCATAAACATAAGCAAAGTGAGAAATTAGACTTGTTTTTTCCCAGGGAAGAAACTTAAGCCTTAAAAAAAAAACTGGGTGGAGGTGGAGGTGGAGGTGGAGGTGGCGGGCAGAGGGGGTTTGTAGGTAGGCCTGTCAGCTGACGAACACCCTCAACCTCTCAGAGTCGGAAATTCAGTCCATCTCTCATAATTCCTCCTCTTCTTCCAATTACCTGAACTAATAAATCTTAGAAATGGCGAGGTATTCCTTTCATCTTCCATCTTAATGGACAGGAAGTCATTCATTAAATCTACAATCTCCAGGCGTTCATCATTCTGTGATCCACAACAGGTAGAACCGTAATCTTTAACAGTCCTACCTCTCTACCAGCTGCCGCCGAGCCGTCGCCCACTTTGGGTACTAAAATATTAAATCGATGTCTTATTCTTTCACACGCCCTGCGGTGAACGGCGCCGGCTCATCATCCAAGAGCAGCTCGGAGTTGGCTCAATGACCCGGGTGTCTAATTCAGAGAATACTTCTCATTTTTAAAAACGCTTTTTTTTTTAAAAAAAGATTGCAAGAATTTTCCAAATGTGTTAAAGAATGGATGGAGTTCAGGAGTGATGGGGAGTCTTCTTCACCTGTGTGAGGGGTGTGAGCTAAAACTCCTCTTCCAGGAGACAAGCTCCGACTAAATTTCTATTTTAAAACAAGTATTCAAGTCAATTCGGTCATGTATTACACTTTATGAATAGAAAAGAACGTGACAAAGTCGACTTATAATGAAATTGATACTTCATGATTGCAAACTTATGATATAAAATTTAGATTTTGAATTAGTAACAAATCAAATTCACATATTCAATGCAAATTAAATTACCTTTTTATATATATACATATATATATATATATATATATATATAAAATGTTAGCTTTTCATGCATTTTCATAATTTCTGATGATCTATTTTCAATTAAAGGACTTAAAAAAAATTTAAAATGCATTTTTCATGCCATCAATAGCTTTACTCATTTGAGCTTGATTCTTTTTTAAATATATTAAAACAACATGTTTTCAATAAATAATTAAATTGTCCTTGTCATGTAACTACGATATACATCTTATAAGCGTGTTATTACTGTATTAATACTATTACAAATTGACAATTTTTTTTTAGATCTGTGTTTGGGCTCATTTGCAAAAAATACTGTGTTTTTGTTTTACTTTTCAAGTATATATATGTATATATATAAATATACATATATATACATATGCAAGCGAAAAACAAGATTGTAACATCCTTTTCAAGTTTTTAGGGCTGATTCGACTCTGCACAACTTTCCATTTTGGCAGAATATCCGCAGCATACAATTTAAAAACTATGCCGAATAATTTAAGAAGTGTTCAACTTATTTTGCTTTGAATCTCTAAAATTGAGATTAACTTGCAGTCTGCCTCCTTATGAACTTTCACATTATACGCAAAATTCAAAGCAAGTTGCCTCCTAGTGAGATGCAAATACAAGGTCGAGCAAAGAAACCAAGTGAAGCATGAACATGCAAAGTCAGAGAAACAAAGGAGATGAAGAATATTCACCACTAACCAAAACTTCGGTGCTGCAGACACGGCGGAAAGAGGACGCCGGCACTTAAATCCTGAAGCATCACGTCTCAGTTGAACCACAGTGAGCAAGTCTTGCCATTAGAGAAAAAAAAATTAAAAAAACAAAAAAAGTGAACGAATATTAAAAAAAAAATTCTTTTCTCACTTTGATTCTGGAAGTTTGGAAGTGTGCGGTTTTAAAAAAAAAATTATAGATCCATTCTCTCTCTGCAGTCAAAGAAATAAAATTGAAGAAGACAAGGTGGTGGAGACAGAGTGAGAGAGAGAGAGAGAGAGAGAGAGAGAGAGAGAGAGCTCTGGCGGAGGTGGCGGTGGCTGGCGTGCAGCGCGTTAGCTTCTGCCAAAAGCAGAGGAGACAGTGAGCGTCGGAGAGCCTTCTCCTGGTAATTTGTGATGACACTCTCTGGGTAGAGCCTCCTCGGTCTCCCTCTAGACCCCTCGCTCACAGTCTCTAATGTATGCATGACACACGAGGTGCCTCTTCCACACAGGCTTTTAATTGGACTGCGACGCAAGGCAAGTAACTCCAGGCTGCTGTCCCCCCCCCCTCATCCTCCTCCTCCTCCTCCTTGCAAACCTATCCATTTTTTACCCTCCTTCTTCTTGCTTAAGATTTTGAAGCACTCACCTTCTGCCAGCCAAGTCTCCTGCAGCCGACTGAGGTCCTGGAAGAGCTCTGGAAAGCAGAGAAAACACAGTCGGGTGATGCTCCAGGATCTGCTGACGACTCCATGGTGGCGGGCTAATATACACATTTGCAGCTAATAACCAGTCAATTTGTGTCTCTGACCACTCAGAGAGACCGGAGGACCATCTCAGGCCGCCGTGTTGTAATTGAGATTCTGCAGTTAGCAGCACAGGTGGCCACAAACCAATTGAATTTTGCTAAATGTTTAGGAGCCGTGAAATTAACTTCTCCCTTTGCCCTCTGCTTACCTTCAGTGTCCAGAGCCAGGCTGGACTTAATGAATTTTCTCTTTCTGTCATGCGCCGGCCTCTGGCAGTTTGTTGTCTTCTCTCGCTGCAAAAAAAAGAAACAAAGAGAAAAAAAGGAAAAAAAGTGACACAAATCAATTTTTTTTTCCTTTTTCCACGCTGGAGCAGCGATTCCTGAATGAGCCTCTCATTGATGCTGCACACACGTCTGAAGCCCGACCCGCTGCACAGAACCCTCGATCCACTCATCAGATGTAATTAACAAGTTGCAGGGTGCACAACCAATAACAGCTACTTAGTTTGGCACTTTATCTCTGGTGATCCCTGACGATCCCTGAGGGAGAGACGGGTTCCGTCAGCAGTAGAGGCAAAAAAATAAAACAACCTCCATGATCCAAACAAAGAGAAAAGTATTCAGACCTAACAATTACAGCTGTAAAGAATATTACAGATGGAGCATCTGTTATGGGCTGTGGCCCATTAGTTCACTAACACTAAACTACAAGTAAAAGTCCTGCTTTCAAAACCTTAAAAAGGTAAAAGAATGAAAGTATTATCAGCAAATTGTACCAAAAGTTTCAAAGTAAAAGCATTCATTGCGTAAGATACTTCATCTCAGTGTTTTAATATTATAGGGGAAGTTTTTGGATTATTATATGTGAGATAAAATGAGATGAGATGAGATGAACCTTCAAGGTTGAGGTAGTTTTAATTACTCTATGGAAGTTGAGTAGTTTAATCTATAAGATTATAAACGCTGTCCTACACTGAAAAGAAAAAAAACAAGTGTGTGAAATTTACAGTAAAATAGTGGCTGCCAGAATTTCTCTGCAAAAAATAGGGTGAACAGGTGAACATGTAAAAGGCATTCTGGTAAATGCAAAGTCAATATTCAAATTAAATTTAATACAATAAAATTGAACGGATTTTTTTTTTTAACGTCTCGATTCTGAAGAAATTAAGGTAAATTCTTTCTAAATGGTTAAAGTTTATTTTCTTAAATTCAAAAGCACAAATCAGCAAAATCTGTTGAAGTGTTTTAATTACACGCATGTGACATTGTGGTATTTCTCTATGAATTTTACCAAAAGTTTATATTTTCATTGTAAATTCTGTTATCCGACTGTAAGAAAATCAAACCTTTTACCTTTTTTCTTTTATTAATGGACCATACCTACTCCAGCAACACACCGTTTTTAATTCCATGGTCTTTCACCGTTCATATTTAACATTTTCTAGCGTAATTTTCTAAAGACAATCTTTTACAGTGTGTGAAACCACAGTTTTTTTTTTTAAAAAGATCAGGCTGTTTCAGCTTTGTAACATTTTCCAGACATTTGGGGATAAATACTTTCCACTGGACAGGATGGGTCGAAAAAACTATAATCTGAAAAGTAACTAATTACTAAAGCGGTCAGACAAATGTAGCCGGGTAGTAATTGTGATACTTCCCACTGTGATGTAGTGTAGTGTAGTTCAAATGTGTACTATAAAGTACTAGAGTAAATGTGGGGGTTCACAGTTTACATTGGACAGGAAAGGAATTGATCAAATTGTAATCTGAAAGTAACTAGTAACTACAACTCTCAGGCCTATTTAATGGAGTAGAAAATACAATATTGTCCCCTGAGATGTAGTTGAGAAGAAGTATGAAGTAGCGTGAAATGGAAAGAATGGAGCTCTCCTGAGTAAAGTACTTGAGTAAAAGTACTCCGTTACTGATGTGCGCTCTCTGCTCACTCACTTTGGAGTTAGAATAAGGCACTTGCTGGTCCTGGAATCCATCCATTCTGCGCTTCGGTGGCTTTAACAGAGGGGCAATCTGCAGATTCTTCAGGAGCATCAACCTAAAGGAAGATAAGTCAGACACACACAGGACATAAAAACGCTTCTTCTCCTGCGAAGTTTAAATTATAGAAAAAAATAAGGCGCGATTCTGGTAAAATGCGTCTAACCTCCAGAGATGCAGTAAAAGTTAATTTTATTGTATTTATAATTCATGTAGGGTGCATAGGAATATTCTACAAGCAGATTATTGAGTCGGTATCTACCTTTCAGCCTCGCTTTCGTCGGCGTAGCGCGCGCCACGGAGCGGTTGCAGGATCTCCGTTCTCCCGGCTGCTGCCTGCACTTCTCCGCGCGCGCTCTGCTGCTTTCTGGCGGCTTGGCGTCTCCTCCCGGGGCCTCCCATGGAAACCAGCCGTGCTCCGCTTTCTATTGGTCGTCAATGTCTTTCACCGGATCAGATTGCTGGCAGTTAATCACGAGCGGCTGCAGGAGTCGGTCACACCGGTGTCGCGCGCAAAAGTTTGGCTTTGCAGAAATTACGCATAAAGTTAAGCATGCTTTTTACGCTTTAAGAGTAACGTACAAACTGCACCTGCATGCCCTCTCCGCTAAAACACACAGCCCTGTCTTTCTCTCTCTCTCCCTCTCTCTCTCCCTCTCTCTCTCCCTCTCTCTCTCTCTCTCTCCCCCTGTGTACACACAAACACACTCCTCAGTTCTCGGTCAAGTTTGTGTCCATGGTAACGGTGTTTTGATGAGCCTCCAGACGGACCGGCAGCTCTCCCCGCTCCGCTCGTGTAAGGGAAACCCAGTAGGGGGGAGAAGGCAGGGACTGACCTGGAAGTAAAGCTCAGGTCACCAGACTCCACACTTCCAAACACTTCACTCTCACACACGTGGCTGACAGATAAGAGATGAGTGTGTGTGCTCACCCAAGGATGAGATAAAGGTTTGATCGAGCTATTCTGATGCTGCCAACTTATTTACTAAGTGGTAATATTGTACCACTTAGTAAATAAGTGTGTGTGTGTGTGTGTGTGTGTGTGTGTGTGTGTGTGTGTGTGTGTGTGTGTCATCACATTTGTAAAACAAACAAAAAAAATTGTGAAATTTAATATTGCACAGAGATTTGTAAATATATAATATCTAGAAACATACGTAGAGCTGTAAATGCGTAGACCAAACACTAAATACGTACGTAGATCTGTAAAAGCATAGACAAATCTGTAAATGCGTACGTAGAGCTGTAAATGTGTGGATATATCTGTATATGCGTACGTAGAGCGTTAAATGCGTGGATATATCTGTATATGCGTACGTAGAGCGTTAAATGTGGATATATCTGTATATGCGTACGTAGAGCTGTAAATGCGTGGATATATCTGTATATGCGTACTTAGAGCTGTAAATGTGTGGATATATCTGTATATGCGTACTTAGAGCTGTAAATGTGTGGATATATCTGTATATGCGTACGTAGAGCTGTAAATGTGTGGATATATCTGTATATGCGTACGTAGAGCGTTAAATGTGTGGATATATCTGTATATGCGTACGTAGAGCTGTAAATGTGTGGATATATCTGTATATGCGTACGTAGAGCTGTAAATGTGTGGATATATCTGTATATGCGTACGTAGAGCTGTAAATGTGTTGACAAATCTGTAAATACGTACATAAATATGTCCATATCTATAAATATGTACTGCGGACTGTATATGTGCAGAGTACTATGTAAATACATCTATATATCTGTTAATGTATAATCTGTAAATTCGTAAATAGATCTTCGAATCCATAGAAAAATCTATAAATATGTACTACGAACTGTAAATGTATAGACAAATATGTTAATACGTACGTAGAAATGTAAATATTGAGTAGATCTGTAAATGTGTAGACAAAGTTGTAAATGCATACATAGATCTGTGAATATGTCGACAAATCTATATATACACGTACGTAGATCTGTGTATGCGTAGACAAACCTGTAAATACTTACGTAGATCAGTACATTTTTAGACAAATATGTAAATGTGTAAACGCATGTGTACATATGTATGTAGATCTATAAACGTGTAAACACATGTGTACATATGTATGCAGATCTGTTAATGTGTAAACACATGTATACATATGTATGTAGATCTATAAACGTGTAAACACATGTGTACATATGTATGTAGATCTATAAACGTGTAAACACATGTGTACATATGTATGTAGATCTATAAACGTGTAAACACATGTGTACATATGTATGTAGATCT
>VRLP01002955.1:0-10000 GCA_009660295.1 Lophius piscatorius
CACACACACACACACACACACACACACACACACACACACACACACACACACACACACACACACACACACACACACACACACACACACACACACACACACACACGTACGTACGTTCGGAGCGGCCCCTCCTCTATGCCTGAGAGAAATGAAGGTCTGAGGTCCTGCGGCACAGCTATCATACCACAGCAGACCAGGAGAGGCCGCCGACACACGCAAAAAAAGAAAGAAAAAAAAACCCCCACCCCATCCACAGTGATATTATTGGCAGTGATTAACAGAACTGAAAAAAAGGGGATTACAGTGACCTAAAGAGAGGACGGGTCCAAAGTCAAACCCATACCGCTTCTTCTCTGTAAATGTGCCAATATTCAGCCCCAACCTCTCTGACACTAAAGCTGCACATACAGCTCGCAAATATAAAACAAATAAATCATGGAATCTGATATCGGGACCGTCCATCCAAACAGAGAAGGGAAAACAAAAAGTCAGTGAAGTGTGACCCTAATGTTCAGAATACTAAAAAGTACGATATCTTCAGAAATCACAGTCGCTGTGACTTTGGTAACAGTTGTGCTTCCAAGAGAAGAGAAATGCAAACGCCTATCCATAGGGTGAAAAACTACAATGATAGAACATGAGACATAAAAAAAGATAAAAAGGAGGACTCTGGGACGTGCTGGTGCAAACATCCACAGATCCCAACGGCTTGGCTAGAACAGCTAATGAGGAAATAACAGAATGGTGACCAACCAAATGAACAAACTGCTGCGGGATCCCCTGTACTAATAATAGAATGATTCTGGATCCATCCCCCATCTGCATGTGTGTGTGTGTGTGTATCTATGTGTATGTGTGTCCACCAGGTAATGTTCTTGTTAACAGATTAGCTGCAGTAAATCCACTCAGAGGTTAAGTCTTCACGATGCCGAGTGGCGGACAGTCAAACCCAGTGCTGTCTCTCTAACTCTGGAAATATGGGTGTGTTCACAACACGTGCAGCCGCCGCCGCCGCCGCCCAGTTCAATGTGCACTATAGAAACTAGCTTAAACTACTTGGGGAGCCACTTTCACTTGACAGAGAAATAGAAAGACTTGCTCATTCAAGTACACTTGTAACATCTCTCTCACACAGTCACACCCACACACAGTCACACACACTCCCTCCCTCTTCCCTTTGAACCTAGAAACAACGCTAAAAAAAAAAAAAGAGGAAAGAGAATTGTCCCAGTATGCCTCACTGCATCCATATGTTCATAAATCAAAAATACTGATGCCATCACAGTTCGTGTCTTCTCCTCTGAACACACTCTGGGAGCGACTCGGTGACAAACCCGTCAGCACGAGGCTGTTAGTATTCGAGAATTAGCGCTGCACTTGTACACCAGCACGCTCAAACAGAATCTTCACATCTCAACCCCGGCGTCAGGAGGTTCACATCCTTTGATAAGGGTTTGTTGTGTTTCCTGCGACCCCCGCGGATCAAAGGTGACGTGGAGGGATTAGGATTGAGGTCCAGGTTGACAGGAAGTGACCAGGTGAGAGTTCTGACTGGGTGGTACCAGAAGCTGCAGTAGAAGTGTGTTTGTGTTTATGACTTTGTGGCCGGCCTCCCTCCCTCTAGCTAAGGTGTAACGGTGACACCCAAGAGGGAGACAGAGAGGAAGAAGAGGGAAAAAAAGAAAGATGTACAAAATCACCAGTAACGCACAGAAGAGTATAAACCCATTTGTCAAACTCTCATTCGTACTCCAGTGTGTGTAGTAAGCAAAACCCACTGGAATATACACGTTGTAAAAATACTAAGATGTGCTCTCACACACACACCAGCTGACGGGGCTTATAAAAGACTAGCTCTAGTGAAGGGATCATGGTGGACGCTCCTGCCACTCCTCCATGGATGAAGAGAAGAGCAACCCCAGAGGGGGTTAAGGGGGAGGGGAGACTCAGTCCTGTCCTGCCTCTAGTAAGACTGTTGACACCACTGGTTCCCCGTCAGTCAGTAGAAAGAAGCAAACTGTTTGTGGGCACCGATGTCATCTTCAGATTATGATGGAACACACAGGATTAGGCAGCTTGTCGCACTTAGAGAGCGAGAGACAGACAGAGAGAGAAAGAGGCAGAGAGAGAGAGAGAGAGAGGCAGAGAGAGAGAGAGAAGAAGGAGTATGCTAGGGTAGGAGGAGGCCAGAGGGACAACAACTTGGCTAGGAGTTGGTTATAAAGGGATACATGGGATAAGACATCTCCTTGTTCATTTTGAAGCCTCTTTGTGGAGCCAAACTGGAGGTTTCTCTGGGGCAAGTCAAACCCCCTGCCTCTCACAAAAGGAAGGGGTTGGTGGTTCCAATGGGTTGTGTCCCAGCCTGGGTTGGCATGGACATGGAGGCCGGTATCGCCGCGTTCGCACCCACCCCTCCGATGGCGCCAACTCCCGCTCCAGGCATTGCACGGCCCATCGGAGCCACTCCTGCCAGGGGGACCGTGCTGATGGGCTGAGCCGACACGGAGGAGAGGGCCATGGAGTCAGACATGAAACCAGCGGGCATGGGGCTGATCCGCATCTGGTTGAGGGTGGGGGGCGCTGGCTGACTCACTTGGAAGGGGTTGGCGGTGGCTGCTGGAGCCGTGGCACCTGCAGGACAGGATGGTGCACAAAGGGAAGACAATATATGACTGGGTTCACATACTAAAGGTTAAATGCACAGTGTACTGTGACAGAATGACAGCACACTCTTTTGTTTCCCTTAAATATATTCAGTAGACGTGTGGAGGATTCATCTCTCTGCCATCACAGATCCCGGCGAGCACAGGCAGGTCACAGGCAGGGATTGAGTTAGAACAGGAAAGACGGGAGTGACTGAGTGCGCTCAGGCCTGGACCTGTGCGTCCACGTTTCTTGGCATTCCCACTCCACACAATCTAATCAGTACCATTTAACCAGTGTGTTCAACCTGCTTAAAAAAAGCATGTCGGTAAATATGGACTACAAAACAGTCTCTGAGATAACATCACTAAAATGTGTTCCCACGTTGACCTCCTCACCTGCTGAAGCCAAGAAAGGGTTGACAACGGGCGCAGGCTGGACTGGTTTGGTCACCAGAGAATCCAGATTGACCAGGGCAGCGTTGGGGCCCAGAAAAGACTCCGGAGTCTTTCGAGTCGGGTTTGTGGAAGTTGAAAAGGAGGTGGGCAGTGGGTCAAAAAGGTCCAGGCTGCCGCTGCTCGCAAAGCTGCCATGGGAGGGAATAGAAGACGCTATGCCGCCGTCACCTGGGAGAACAGAGGGAAAAATTAAACAATAAAACACCCTGGATTCTGGGAGGCAACACGCCGATCAGCCATGACACTGACACGACTGGCTGGTCCATTACTTTAAGTTAATATTTAAATTCTCGGTTCTATATTTCTATATTATTTTAATGGTTTAAGTGTTTAATGCTGTTGTAAGAAGTTATTGTCCTAATTTGGCATCAATAAAGTATGTCTAAGTCTAGGGTTAAGTCAGAATAATAAGGATACAGTGGCACCTGTCAGTGGGCGGGACATGTCAGGCAGCAAGTCAACATTTTTTGTCCTTGAGGTTGTTGTGCTGGAAAAAAGGTGAGAGTGTGGATCCGAGCCAATTCGACAAATTAAGCCAAGATTCTGATGCAAGACTTGTTGGGTTTCCCTGGTCTGTAGTAGTTAGTAAATACAAATGTGACCTAAGTGGAGACAACTGCTGAACCCCAGGGTCATAAGGGCCCATGGATGATTTATTTTTGTGGAGAATGAAGGGTAGTTCAAGTTGTCTGATTCCACAGAAGAGCTACCAGAGGTTCTGATAGAAAGGTGTCAGACCATTCTATCAGAAAAAGAGCGTCTACACAACATTAGGCAGACGGTTTTAATGTTTTGGCTGACTGGTGTATATTCTCTCTAGTCTTGAACAGCAGAATCCATAGCAGGTGAACAGATGTTTAATGTGAGGAAGAGTTTGACTTGGATCGATGATTAGTTCAGTTTATTTAAATGAGTAAAAACATTGAATTTCTGAAAATATGTTAAAGTCATCACTAATGTGCGACTGACGATAACATCAGACTCATCCCACAGGAATCAACACTCAAGCCGCGGCCGATTCAAACTGTGGAGCTGCAACAATAAAAGTACTAGCGGTTCGGAGGATTAGTTTCACTGGTTTGATGGTGAACACTAGCTGGTTCCACCTTCTTAGAAATAAGGATGTGCTGCTTTACTTTATCGTATCTGACAGTAAATGAGTCTTTTTGAGTTTTGTTGTGATGCTTTGTGACCATTTTTCAAAATTCTTGACGTTCTATGGCCTCCTGTAAGGCCACGCCTCCTCTACACACGGTGTGGTGATAAGGAGAAGTTTTCCTATCCGGAAAAAGTGACCTTGTGAGCCCGTGTTCTTGTTCCCTCTCACCTCGTCTTTGGCGTCGAGAAAGAGTCAATACCAACTTCGTCCTCCTATGCCAAGAGACTGCCCAACCACATGACCTGTCCCAAACTGTTTACTGGACCTCTCTCACGCATCGGCTCGAGTAGAGGTGTGAAAAGGGATTAATTCAATCTTTTGGGACATTTTTAGTTTTGAAAAATCTGAACAGGGTCACTGCAGTTCTAAAAAAAGGATCCCATTAGCAGGATGGCCCAGGTCTTTTCTTGTAGGAAGCAATATACACGGGAAGCTGCATCAGGCCACACCACACTGATATGAGACCAGACCAGAGCAAAGAGCCATTACTCCACAGGTTTAGACGATTACTGCAGCATTGGGTTGTATTCAATAGGGGAAAATACCCAGCGGGTCCAACGGCACCTTTACTCTGGTCTGGTGATATTTAGACAAGACATGTACGTGTCTGTGCTTCTGCTGATGAGCATCATTCCAGACACGTAGGGAAAAAAGGACAACACAGACTCCGTGTCAACAGGGAGACGAGGACATGGATGAGTACCAGTGGGGACAGAGGAGGAAGAGCGCAGTCTGTCAAACTCTGAGAAGTCCTCTTTGGACGTACCGTTGGATGCATTGAACAGGTCAAAGCTACCTGGAGGGGGACAGCGCACACACAGATACACACACACGCACGCACGCACACACACACACACATAGATGGCAACAGACAACACACACATGATTCAGTATGGAGACTTTGGCAAACTAGCAGAAAGAAATGAGCAAAATAAGGAAGTGGAAGCATGCGTATGTGCAAAAAATTAGCCAGTGAGACACAACTGTTGAGTCTTTCACATACTACACAGTAATTACATTTACTTCTCTCGATTTTGACAAATAAAAACAAAGTGTAAAACTTCCCACAATAATCTCTTTGCCACTGTGGACAAAACAACAATAACGACAAAATTACTTCCCCCCCCCCAATTTTCACCTGCGTTGGAAGTCTTGGGGCGGGCAGCTGCAGAGTTCCACGGGTCAGGGGCAGTAGCAGTGTTTGATGCCCAGGGATCACCGCTTTTAATGGGTGGGACAGAAGGAGGGCCCCCCCATGGGTCAACTGGGGCTGGTGGCTTTGGGGCAGACCCTGAGAGGAGGGCAAGAAGTTCAATGAAAAAAGGACTGGATGGTTGGATAAAATGTGTATCGGCCAAACTGGAAGGAGAGTAAAAAAAAGAAAAGAAGGTGATATTGTGGCAGGCATGAATGTGGTCGCACTCATTCTGAAACTAGTGCTCATCTTTCCTTGTTTAACATTTGCATATCTTGTTCCTGCCAGCCTCCTTCCGTGGCTCCTTCATCCCACCACAATATCACCCTTGAACATCCTTCCTTCCACCCTCCCCTGCTCTGTGTGCAGTTATGCTGCTGAGCCAGTGGAGCAGCATTCCTGTTTAACAAAGAGTCACAGTCCTGCAGGGTGCAGGTGGAGAGGAGCGAGGACACACAAATACTTCAATGCTGGTGTGTGTAGAGACACCCAGTGTGGATATCATCCAATCGGACCACCTCCTGTGAAGATCATGAGTACTGTGTGCGTTTATACCATAAGACTGCCAGGGGTCTTCTGGGGCAGCGGCTCCCCTGCCCCCACCTCTTGCACCCCAGGGGTCAGCACTGGCGCCAGGCTCGGGGACGTTCATCAGATCCATCAAAGATGACTGTGGCTAAACAGAGAAGAGGAAGCGGGTTAGAGACGTGAAATGTGAGGAAGAAAGGTAGAGGTGAAAGAGAAAAGGACAGACTGGTTGAGTAAAGACTGTCGGGAATGATCATCTGTTAATCAGCCATCATGGTCAAAACGAAGGGACAGAAAGTCAGACATTAGTCGTGCCATTATATGCCAAGATGAAACACAAGTCAAAGTCATGCAGCTGCCGCTCATCACATCAGCTCTGCTTGTCCTCAAACTCCAGTGTTGAGGCAGAATAACGCCGAGTGATGCATGCAGAGTGCTGTCAGTCGGCGGCTTCATTTCTAATACTGTAGCAGCAGGCAGGGGAAGGCAGAGAATGGGGAGAGACAGGACTCATCTTCATCATTGTGTGTGTGTGTGTATCACCTCTCTCTTCTTCTTGGGCAGTTTTACCGTCTCTGGTTCTTCTTTCTTACTCTCCTCCAAGGCCATCTGAAGTCTCAGGTCGTCCCCTCTGCGTATGCGCTCCTCCTACATGTGCACACCAACAGCACAGTCACCAAAAGCACAGCATTAACAAAAACAGACCGATCGGTCCTGTTACTGTGGATAACAGGAGATCGGAAAAATTGCTAAAATTGCAGCTAACAAGAGATGGTTTTTACACATTATTCTCTGTTTGAATTCATGCAAAGGTTAATAATCGGCACGATGGTATGTTGTTGCTTTTTGGACAAGCACTGAGGTAAGTAGGGAGCAAACTCAAAGTGAGGTTTAGTTGCTGGTGCTCATCATTTTTTTTCCATTTAGCTTTTGATTCACAAACAAAGCTAAGACAACTGTCTGAGCTTAAGTAGTAGGCTAATCAGGTGTTAATCCGATGTTAATCATCGGATATCTGATCCAGTCACTGGTTGTAATGTTTTGTATGATCAGTGTACGGTAACAGTTTCTGATGTATTCTGATGCACTAAGATAAATGATACATTCAAACAACGAAATCAATACACAATATTACAGCACTATACGCAGTTCAGCCACAACATTAAAACCTTTAACTGGTTATAATAATGTGGCATTATTAAGTGTGAATAATTTAAAGGATTTTTCACAATGTGGGACGTTGAGCACAATCCACAGGTACAATAAAAAAAATGTTTAATCATGAGTTCATTCTTCTATATTAGCACACATTTCCTTGTTTGTTTTTACCTGCTCTGCCGCCTCTC
Source organism: Lophius piscatorius (assembly GCA_009660295.1). Taxonomy (NCBI): domain Eukaryota; kingdom Metazoa; phylum Chordata; class Actinopteri; order Lophiiformes; family Lophiidae; genus Lophius; species Lophius piscatorius. Next base: position 7,330 of record VRLP01002955.1, read on the forward strand.
TGCTCATGGCCAGAGCAAGTTGCAGCTGCAGCTCCTCCTCTCCGCTGGTCTGAGGTCTGGCCTGCTCCAGCTCTGAACCCGCATTAGGAGACGTGGCTGCAGGACACATTTAGAACATATGTTAACATCACTGGACCCCATCATATACTGAACGACTAGACTAAAAAACAGTACCAGCGGCGAGGGAGTTATAATTACAATGCTTCATATAGGTACAATCATCATACAGGGAAAAAGATGTGGCATTCGACTGTTGTACTGTATAAAAAATAAAATGCGTGTCTGTGCGTGTGATTAGAGGTTCTTCAGAGAGCGTCTGTGGGACAGCAGGCCTATAAACTAAGTGGATTAGAACAGATCATGTGACAGCATAGAAAACAAACGGACACTGCATGTCAAATACACACAAACACCTCTATAGTCACACAACCACATCAACTGTCGGGACAAAGGAGAGACAACACCATGTCAGCCGACAAAGTATTCTGTAATTGTCCGTCGGAACTGCTGGTTGGGAGCTAACTAGTAGCATGATGCTAGTAGCGCTAGTAGGGAATGTAACTTCAACTAATGTGCATAGAGTACTCGCACACAGAACAATAAAAAAAACTGAATAAAGTCTGAAATCACCACACCAGTTAAAACATAATATTTAATCAAGTGGCTCACGACTCAAGTATAGAAATGGGTCAATTTGCTTTATCCACTCTACAAGAAATCAAACCTATTCTATAAATGGGATTAAAACTGATACTGATGACTGAATCGAGTACTCCATTACACACTCTCATCCATAAAACCCCAGAACAGTTTCATTATCATGATTCATGACATCTCTCTGTTGAATTCCACCTTTTCTATGGCAATGGATGTCAGAGTTTTAAAACTACCTGAACCTGAGTTCAAAGTCTCAGCAGTTTTATCCATTAAAAACAGAATGCATTGATTAGATTAAGAAGTTAAAATACGCTCTTTTAACATGAAGAGGTACTTTTGGCCATCCTCGGACAAATCATCTCAGAGTTTAAGGGAATTTCTTGGATTGTGAAATGAACATTTTGTCTGTCCTTTGACCTCGCTGGTTTCTTCTCTAAAGCTGTTCCTGACATTAATGATGAGTCATGAGTACTTACTAAAGATAATTATGTAACTTGATTCAACCAAAAAAAGTCTGATGAGGGTGAAACAGCTTTTCTAAAAACTTGCTTTACCAAAAGGTGGAGCTATTCTAAACCAAAGGGACTACTTTTCAGGAAATACTAAATTCCATCATGTAATAACTTTACAAGGGTGTTTTTTTTTTGACTGTTTAAAAACTTGCTTCCCCAAATTGAATGGTTTAGAGTGTCTAATGTACTTAAGTAAAAAATCCACCCATCAAATAAAATATGCAAATACATAATATTCCCAAATAAAAGTATTATTGATGAGGAAACTGAAGGGTTAAGAAGAGTTGCCAACTTTTTTCAACCAATTATGCTAAATATGGGGACGTGCATGTATGACAACAACTGACTAAGACAATTATGTGCTGATTAAGCAGCAGCATTCCAGTCACATGACAAGACGAACGGAAAAATGGCTCCAAACTATAACCAAATCCAAATTGGCAAGTTCTTTTCATCGGTTCCTAAATGTGTAAACCCTTTAGCACCGTAAATAAAGACTCTATATCTAATCTGCAGGGACGTGGTCACTTCTAGGTCACAAATCAACAACAGTGTGTCGATTCCTTCACATAGTAGCTTTCATGGCTAGCATGGCAACAGTGTGAGGGGATATCCAGCAGAAAATGCTCAACAGAGTAACTCTGAAAAGCAAAATGTATCCTATGTGAGAAGATAATTAGCTAGGTCTGGTGAACATTGAAAGGGACCAGGGGTATTGGAGGCAATTAATGGTGGTGGGACTTGGCCTCAAAATCAAATGTCTACATGTCTCCCTTAATTAATCAGTGAACCCACAGGTACTAAATCCTACCGAAACGCTGTAACCCCGCCAAACATGGTGGCATGATGAATGGAATAACATACATATTCTAAATCTGTGCAAAGCAAATGAAGCAAGAGACTTAACTTTGGACAGATCAACACTTAAGAGTAGCCGAGCAGATACAACAACAAACAAAGCTCAAAGCAAGCACCGGTTTCTTGCCCACCACTGTGGGAATGGTCCATATATGGATATTTGCATTTCGTTGCATGTCTAAGACATCTCTGTCCGCTGGAATGAACATGCATTTAAAGAGCAGAAATTTCTTTTTCTCTACTGCGAAAAAGAAATGTTTGTGTCAACCGTTTAATCCAGTTGTTTGTTATCCAGATTTACTGGGCTGCTAAATTTAATGATTTTGTAAATAAAGAAAAAGGCCACAATAAATAAAAAACTTTCAAAAAGAGTGAATGAGTTAGGAGTGTAGCAAGCTATCGAGCTGAATTCAACATTATTTCTCCATAATTTAGAGTGAACTAGGAAATTTGTGTTCAAGAAAAAAAGATGCCACGATTGAAAAAAGTAATTTAGTGTAGTTAGTAGACTTGGACAGACTGTAACCTCTACTATGGGTGGATGTACATAAACTAATATGGAAATCATCAGATAAATGTGTCTACTAGTCTTTTTAAACAAGCAAAATGAAGAAAACAATGATGACATGTTCACTTTTAACAGG
>VRLP01002955.1:12500-74198 GCA_009660295.1 Lophius piscatorius
AGCATGAGTTGACCTTCCTAACTGTCATGGAGCACGTCAGTAATGCCGGAGAATATGAAGCTGAGGCATGTCGCTCTAGACAATGATGACTAGTCTTGTTAAGCTAGTTAGTTAGATAGCTAGCTAGCGCAATGTTAAAACCAAAGCAGTGAGTAGATTCTTTAGTTAATAAAGTCTGATCTTTTAACTATAAACGAGAGATGGGTCACAATTGTAAATACTGGATGCCGTGTGGTGTTATAAGAACACCAGAGACATGCAACAGCATTCGAAAAGTTTGGTGTGGAACGCTTAAGAATTAATGGAAAATGAGGCGCAGTGCCAACATTTAAGAGCAAAGCGCCACGCAGAAGGTCAATCCACAGTTAAGCAATCAATTGTCGTCAGAGGAAACATGCGATTACGGCTTCTGAGTTGAGTAATTCAAACAAAATCACTCCACATATGGGTGACACAAGTTTGTAGTTCCCCTCCGGTCAAAAATCTGTTTCATGATTCTTCATAATTTGCGTGTCTGAACTCTCCTCTGTGAATGATGCAAAGGCAGGAGGTTTCTCACAGTTATTGCTGATAATATACTTTATACTTAAACTTTAGAAAGAAGTAAGATGCTAATTTTAACTGGCAGCATAACTTTTGAAATAGAAAGTTTATACACCATCCCATTTTCACTTATTTTTAAAGGGGGAGATGGAAAAAGTTGAATATTTCCAAAAGCTATTGCATTTATGATTTATGCAAAAATCCCCTCAGACACACATTGGAAAATCTCTTTTGTTTATCATAACACATATTATCGTCAACATCTCTTCATCTTATCAAATCTGTGACTTCTGTAACTCACTCACCTCTCTCCTTTGAGCCGGTCTTCATCTTTGAGGAGGACCACTAGCTGTTTGCTCTTCTCCCTGACATTGATACCCTGGTCTTTGCCATCTCTGTCGATGTACTGGAAATCCTTCAGTGTCTGGATGGCAAAGATGTTCTCTTTGCATTGGAGCGCCACTCGCTCCGAGCCTGTCTTGATCAGGTAGTCTAGAAGGGTGAGTGCCTTGTAGACGTGGCGCCAGTTCTTGCCGTGGTCATTGAGTCGTTTCCATATCATGCTCATGATTTCGCTGAAGGCAACCACGTTATAAGTAAGATCGGCAATCTCAGACATGAGGGAAGACGATGGGCCCCAAGGGTCGTTGGAAGTGGCCTCTCTGACTTTCTTCTCTGCGTCAGAGTAGTTGTTCACCATGTTCTTCATCTGCCGACGGATGGTGCTTGGCATGATGGCGGCGGAGGTGGCACAGTTATACAATGAAAGAAATACAATGTACACTCTCACACTGGAGAGGAGCTGGGACACCAGGAATTGCAAAGGGAGTTAATGGATGTGTGGCTTTAGAGCGTAGTTTTTGTGTGTCCATGCACATGCACCCTTTCTCAAGGCACAGCGGTAGAGTTTTTATGTGTCGGTCTTCTCGGCGCACAGATGTATGTGTATGCTGGATGCGCTTGAGTTTATTTATGAGGCTTCTCCAGGCCAGTGCAGTGTTCCTGAGTCCTCCAAAACGGTGTCTGTTAAAACCATCTTCACACATACAGTGCTGGCTGCGCACATGTTGACGCCATCACCTAGGACAGACAGACAGACAGGTCACATGTCAGTGGACGGAAGAGAAGATGATATACATGAGAGGTAACAGAAAAGAGATAGGAAACATTCTACGAACAACCAAACTTGAGTTCAAACCCTGCAGCACTGTCTGGTTTTTGTCACCTTCTGATAATTGCTTCTATCTTTGTGTGCCAAATAATCTGTTCATTTGAGCATACTGACAACGATTCAACTAAATATTCCTTAGTGAACTGACAAACAAAAAAAATCTTTGAATTAATTGGAGCATCTTTCATGTGTTGCAACGTCCACAACCGTAAGGAACATGAGGGTGATTTGTATCTAAAGAGCACCAGTTTGAAAAAACTTAGGTAAGCAGTTTCCATGCACTTGCAGAGAGCCCGTCTTTTCAAATTTACACAAAGACTGTGTATGGTTTCCAAGAAGTTTGTTTCCAGTTTTGTAATCTCAATACAGTTTAGGAGGAAACTGACTAAATTGCAAATTAGAATGTTGACATTAATAATTTTAGTGTGATTAGGTCTTGGTTTTGGTAATGTGCAAGAAAGGAGCAAAGAAAAATATAAACCACTCAAAACCGTAAGAAAAACCACAACATTTTTAACAACTGAATACATTCATTCAATGAACGACACAGCATTTAACAGTTTAAAATGCATAAATAAGTACCTTGCATGATATTCAGACCCAAACTACATTTAAACAGTGTTGTATTGCCCTACTCTAGTCACAGCGATGAACAAAAATTAATAATCAGCTCCAAGCAAGTGGGGCTGGTGGGTTTTGGATGAAAACTGCCATTGGGCCATTTAGGCTAAATCCAGCAATGAGGCTTCAAGAGTGACCACTAGCATTGTTCCAGCAGTTGGGGAATCAACAGAGGAGACTTTTCTTGGTCTAGGCTGAAATAGTGCCAGATCGATAACATGCTAACTGCTCGAGTTTTCATCTGTTGCATTCACATTCAAGGTCACTCATGTCCCTCTCTCATTCTCACACACTCACATTTCCATTTCATATTTTTTCTTCTCACTATCTGGTATAGGGACAAACATTGTAAGAGGCTGTAGACAAGATTAGATGTTGAAAAAACAGGTGCATTGAGAAATCGTACATTTAAGAGCAAACGTCAAGACTTAAATCAGACATTTTTGTATTCTATCAGTGTGTTAGTTGCAGAAGGAAACAAAAAAAAAAAGAAAACAGGATGGAATGTAGTGGTTCTATCGGTGCAATTGAGTTTCTTTTATCCAAATTCAAAAATAACTAATGTATTACAAACTAAACCGAACTGAACTGGCGGAAATTATGCTTTGGTGTATCTTTCATCTGTGAGAGCCATCTGCCAGTATATGGTCAGATTTAGAACGTCCACCTTGGACTTTTAGCTGATGGACTTTTAGCTGATACTTATTCACTTATAAGTGTTTTTCAATATCCAAAGTCATGTTGAGGCCTGTCAAATTAAATATTTGTCAATTATTTTAGTTAACCACAACTTTTTTTTGAATTATCATTAGTTTCGCCACCATCCGACCAGTTTCTGTAATTGTTTATCCTGTTCAGGGTTACTGCCTGGTCAGGGGGCTGGTCCCGAACCCAAACAATGGGTTAGCAGCAGGGTACACTCCAGACAATTTGGCAGTTCATCAAAGGGCAAACACATTAGGTGATTTTACATAGACACTTTTCTCCTTTTAGAATGAAATCTTTCCAAAAGGGTATTCCTGTATTGATTGCTTACATGAGCAGTGATCGAATCGGAAATGTTGTTTACATTTGCCGACATATCAATCTGAAGAGAAAGTCAACAGCTGAGTGACGAGCGCAAAGTGCCAAATAGATGAGTTTCATCAAAGAGTGGCGGTCTATCGTGTGATGGGGGACATTTTTGTTGTTATCGTGATTATTTTAATGAAGAAATAGCTGACAATAACTTGTTTGCTTCTACACTGGAGATACAAGGGAGGGAGGAAGGACAGGTGTTATCCTCTGAGCGGTTTTACCCTGACTACTAAATTGTTGTGACATAACATTGTCAATACAGGAAGCTGACAAATAGCTGCAATAGTAGTTGACATGGGTCCCGAAAAACAGTACCCAAACTATAATATGAAATCTATATATAAGGTTAAGAGTGCAGTCCAGGGGATTATAGGCAAATTTTCAAAACTTCAAACAAAGGCAATAGCTGATTTTAACTGGATCCCAGCTTTTGCTGATATAATTTCAAGTCGAGAAAACGAGATCTTAATCAGACTTTATACTAATCATTTTGCATCACAACAATATCGCGACTCAGTATAATCCTTAAGGAGATGCCATAAAAATGTGTCTGCATCCTTTGGTGGGTGGAATAAATCTTTTTCTGGTCTGATTATGACTGTAGGACTGAAATAAGACTCCTCCATCATGATTCTAACAGACCAGCAGCCCATCTGTTAATGACTTCAGCGTGAACACATTCTACTACATGAACTGCATTCAATTTGATGGAAAACTTAAGAAAAACCCTTTCAAATAATTGCTCTCCTTAAAAAAAAACCCACAGAGCTTAGATTTACTGAAATCTTTTCACTCTCACTGACTACCATTTCGGAGGTCCAAGATGACTTATCCTACTCAGTAATCTGATCCCTGCAGTGGGCAAGCTTTGACAAGCTCAACAAAAAAAGTGCAGAGGAAAAGAAGTGAACAGAAGAAGAATATTTAAACGTGTTCGTTGTCTACACAGACTTGTAATTGTTGGTCTTACCAATGTCCTAAGCGTTAAGTGCCTGTGTACCTTTATGCGTGTAAATGTGTTTGTTTCCTTTTCCTGTCTAGTACTACCAGGGAAAGACAGCTGGGGAAGACCAAGGTAAAGAAACATGGAGGCGTGTGAGTGTATGTGCTTAGGGGCAGCGGGCTAAGAAAACAACTTGGCACATCCCGTAAATTCACTTAAGACTAGTGAAATGTGATTCCTGTGGGGCATGCCTCCCCCCCCTCCTAAATGTTCCCTTCTCACCCAGCATGCGCATGAATAAAGCTCAGACCTAATGACACATCTGCTGCTATAATCACTTATTCACCCACAGCAGACAGGAAGAAGAGAGGAGAGTCTGTCTTGTCCATCCAGTCACCAACACCCCGGAACAACCCCCACCACAACCCAATGCTGGCCTGACTTCCTTCGGACCTTCTGTTCTGAGATAACTTAAGCTCCCGAAGACACAGCACACAGAATTTAAGTGTGTCACCACATCAGTCCCCTCGTCTCTCTACATGTCTGTATGTTACACATATGGTGGAAGAAAATCTGACAAGTGAATAATTATCTGTGCAGCCCGGTCCTCTTGCCTCTTATTACTTATGCAGCTAGTGCTGAACAAGAAATCAAATTCAAGTCTTAATAATAGAATTCACACGATTGAGCAATATTTATGTTTTAAAATGCATGCTAAGAAAAGCAAACCAATTGCCTTCTAAACCAGGATTACCAAACCTTTTGTGAACCACACAGTCATTTAATATGGATAGTGTTATGGTGGACCGTTAAATGGGGGCGTGGTGTTGCACGCAAATTGTCCTGTCATGTCATAAAAAAAGTTTGCAACTCACTAAAGACACTATTGGTGGGATCCCTGGAATTATTTTGTAAAATAATATGGTCCAATCAGTAGATGACAGGAGACAGTTAAAACACTAAGTGTGTTCCCTATATTCAATCTATTCCACAATTGTAGGATCTATTGCAGAATACCCTGCATCGTTGTGATAAGTTTTAAGAAATAGAAGTAATGTTAAAGTTTTTCTGTGGCTGTCTTGGGATATTAAGCCATGTTTTTGATCCAGAGTGCTGGCAAAGACGGTAGTTTAAACATTCTTCAAAGCCACCGACATTTACAAGCTGGGGAAGCTGATATTTTTCCCCCGCTGATATGGCGGGGAAGAATGGTTGGGAACGATCACAAATGGTTCTTTGGTCACAGTTCCACCCCCCTGTGTCTCTTGGGTCATGAAGGAAGGAAATAATGCTCAATCCTGTTGACAGAATGGTTAGGCGTCGGTGTAATCGCCAGGATAGAGACGATCAAACTTTAGTTTCTCCTTAAATCCCAGCTAATGTTTGGAAAATGCAAAATAGGTCGTTGTCAAATCCAAATTTGCAAAGTTTTTATTATTGTATATTTCAACTTTTCATTGAGTTTATTTAGCAGTCAAAGATGTCACACAGGTTGTGAGAAATCTCAGAAGTGGATCTATTAACTTCAGTGTGATACGATGTTCACTTCAGGTGACATTTTTGGGCAAGCCAGCTTGTCAGCCTGCAGCCTGCCGTCCAGTAATAGAGCGTGTGTGCAACCACAGGCAGAAGCACACTGTCATCCATAATGTGAACCTCCATGAGCAATGAATTTTAATTTTGTAAAGTTGGGGCACATTCGTCACTTGAAGAGTATCATTGTGATTTTATAATAGTTGTTTCGGACTCTCGACCTCATTAACAATTCACTACATTTCAAAATAGAAAAGTTAAACCTAACAGGAACTTTAAATACATGCCTTTTAACATTGAGCAAGCTATTTATTAAAAAATAAATAATAATAAGTGCCATACCTTATGAAAAAGCCACAAGATAAAAGAAAGTTTTATTAAAAGATTTAATGGAGAATACCGATTTTGCCTGCCTGAGATTTCCAGGCAGAAAGTTTTACAGCTGATGGGGCTCAGACAGCAAGAAGACTTGCACGTAGGATTGCTACGTTTTTACAGTTACGGTTGCACGACATTGGCTTGGAATTTGGTCACTGCTCTAGTTGGTGCTTTATCATGTTTGTGGTGTTTCCTGGGTGTGTTGTCCTCCGTAGCTGATGCAGGAAATAAGAGTTGATTTTTGAAAAAAGGTAAATCACACTGGCAGAGGTGTTTTAGTCTCGCTCTACCTTTGTGCGGTTTGGGGTTGGCTGCTACAATTTATATCGAATAACATATTGGTATATTCTGCAATCATATTGTATTCTATGAGAAATTGAACATCCTTTGCTTATTTCTTAAAAAGGTATAGATTTTTGGCCAACACTTAACATCAAATATGAAATTATACTCACTATACTAATTATACTATTTAACAGTGGATTACTCAATTTAAGACAAATGGATTAGTCTTGAGTTTTTACTTCAGGGAAATTAATCATAAGAAATCAGCAATTTACATATATTTAGGAAAAAACACACTACCTGGTTAACCCTCTGAGACCCACCGACTTTTACATCATTATATTCGAGGTGCACCCATCTATTGGCGCCAGGAGGCCTAGTTTGATGAAATCGACAATCAGCCGACGACCTCACATGAGGCTGGTTACATGCCGGTAACACGCATGCGCCCAACTTGCACACAAAGTATGAGCTATAACGGCTCCAAATTTCTAACAAGTAAACCAGATAACGGAGCAACATGAGCCCTAAGTCAACATAAAACATATAATGGACTGAACAAGACGTACGTTTCATTTTCACTTCGCAATATCATACAATTGGTTTAAGAAACGCACGGAGGGTACATTAACGGTGATCTATATTATATACTTTTATGTTTGGCAAATAAAGTCATATTCGATCATTCACAATAGCTAAAGGAAACATCGACGCAGAAAGTTGCGCACAGCGGGGGGCACAGAGGGTACATTACTGTCAACAGATCAGAATACATGCATATAATGCCAACCAGCCGTGTTACTTCCACTGAAATCCTTCAAAATAGGAGCACTTAAAATACATTACCATGATTTATAGTTATAGAAAAAAACCCGAATCTGCCAAAAATCGGTATCCGCCAGGATGACCAATGAAAAGCGGTGATCGGCAAACGAAAAATTGTAATCAGTGCTTCTCCTATCTACACATGATATGCATCATGACAGTTCCGGTCCAGAATTAAACACAGGGGCTCCTTATAATAAACATGTCAACCAACTTCTATTTGCTTTACTCTGTGTATTTTCTCATATTCTACAGCACCAGAGGAAAAACAGAAAATCCTTTCAATCAGACACTGATGAGCAGAGATGGCACCCACTGAAGCAATAGGACTGTCCAACTCAGATTAGACTATTGTCTAAAGTCATGGCTCACACTGACAATCAGAGACTCTTTGGAAAGTGCAAATTCTCCAGATAACGGCTCGTCTTCAGCTCATACTGTCACAGTGTGCTGACATTCTGATGATATATAGGAGTATGTACATCCCTGTGGGCTTCAGAAGGTTATTTAATGTATTTTGTTGGGGTCTGATTGAAAAGCACACTCAAATTAGAAAAAAAAGATTGATTTTATTATGTAAAATTAAACCCAGCACCCCATAGCAATTTAAAGAAACTACCTTAGCTGTCCTACTTCAACCTTGTAAACACAATTTCCATGGGAGCACTGCATTTGAGGATCTGAAGAAGGTTTGAAGAACAGGAGAAGTATCCCAAACATCTACTGCATAAGACACACACATTAGGTTAACTCATTTTAACTAAATAGGTTAACTAATAAACTGCAATTTAAAATATCGAAGTGTGTTATAACAACATATTAATATATTGACCACTCCAAACTCTGAACAGTGTAAAAGATAATGTCACTACCTACAGGGATTTGCTAGAGTCCAACAACATATAGGGCAGAAAATGTTCTTCTATTATAACGTCAACACTTGACTAAGTGAATTGACTGATCAGAGAAGCAGATGTCAAACGAATCATCTGTTACCATGAGCGCTGGCTGGGTGTGTCTTGGCAAACCCAAGTAGACTGTGATTAGCATTAAGTGTTGAGAGGTATTACCACAAGAACAGGTCTTCCTTGCTTGTCCCAGACAGGGAGAGTAAAGCAGATCTGGAGATAAATGCCTTCAACAATTGGGTGCCTGTACATGTGTGGCTGAATCTTTGTGTTTGCTCAGAGAAAGGGGGAGTGTTCAAAGGTGTGGTTTTTATCAAGACAGGTCCTTCACCATTAGATTACTTCTTTCCAGTATCCAAACCATGTAAATATCGACCACTTCACAACTCAGTGATTAAGTCCCTACAAGACAAACTAACAATCACATCAAGTTTAACCCATGTACAACCAAACCACTAACACATGGTCCAAATCCCTAAGATGAATGTGAGGTATGATGAGAATCAAGCCTGAAGCAGGGAGGGAAACACAGGAAAAGAGGCCAGCTTCTTATTGTAATGTCACCCCACCTTTTGTCCTGCCTGGCTTACCAAGAGACAAAGCCACGTCAGGGAAGGGAGGAGGACGTGATGATGCATCTGTCACTCACAGTGATTGACTAATTATCCTGACAATAGACAAAGCTGTGACTCCCTCTCAGGCTGCGTTTATATTATGTAAAATATCACATCAAAACCACTATCATTGTCAACAGCACAACATTATTAAAACTCTAATATTGATCGGTGGTCTATAAGCGAAAGATGCCACCAGACCACCTAGCAACAGACATCGTTACGAATTTTACGTTACCAAGAATCTAAAAGTGACGCTATGGGGAAGTGAAATAACGCCGTGAAGAATCACAATAATAGATGTAACTCAGCAAGTCCGAGGCATCGGTACTGCCGGAGACCATAAAAAGCATCTATAGGGTCGCTCTTAGAAACAAAACAAATCAGTGCTTTCCACTGATTGGTAGCATACAGGCTAAGATAGCTTAGGCTAACAGAGTTAGCGCGACATGATCCGACTAGATGGTATTTCCGAGTTCTTAGGTCAAGTCATATGACCTGTTATTATTGCGAAACATATTGGGTGTAGCGTAGTTAAAGTTTGTGCTACGTCATTTTAATTAATCGGGTTGAATAACCCCAGTTAAACCTTAAAGATAACGTTGGCGAGTAAGTACAAACTTGCGTTCAGTCGTTGTTGTTAGCTAGGAGAAGAAGCTAGCGAACAAGATTAGCGCTAACTTCTCGCCTTTGATTTACTTTATTATTTCAATTGTAGAAGTGTATAATCCCACCAAAAGCGTTGTTATGCATTCTGTATCCAACCCGCTTCTCCACTGACTTTGGGGCGGCTACACCCAGCAATGGAACCACATAACCTATTTTTATTCAAAGACCTTTATAAAAACTTGGTTTTGAAAAGTTGGCTAAACGCTAACCTATTTGATGTCAGGTTAGCCGATAATACTGCTTGTCTCTGCCGAAATCAATCAATCCTATCAATGCCTACGATTTCTCGAATTTATAGCCATCCATACACACATCTTTAGATCGTAACATAACATTCCAGGCAGCTCAAAAACCTATTTTCAGATCCAAGACTCTAAACTAGCGCGCTAAGCTAAATTAGCAATCCCTGAAGCTAGCAGCCGAAACGGGTACTCGATGGAGACATCACCAGAGCAGACTGGCTCAAACAACTCCCAGGAAAAACAAAACAATCCACTCTATTCAGGGTCAGCGTTAACTTACCATATTTTTTGACTGAGTCAGCTTCTAGTCTTAATCCAGGGGTGTAACCCCATGAAAAGTTTAACAGATTCCAAGTGGGAAAATCAGGTTCTGGTACTTATTGCGGCGGTCGGGATGCTTGTTGCTTCTCCACCAAGCGGAGGGATGCTAATGCTAAGTCAGCTCGAGCCAGGCTAAGCGTCTCTCCTCCTCCTACAGAACATGGCGGGCAGGGCAGGATGGGATGGGTGTGACCAAAACGGCCGGACTTGTCAGAGGCGCAGAAAGCTCCTCCACACCCGGTTCTAAACAGAAGTTAGGTCACTCCTGAAAACACACGTGTAACGTCGAAGTAGGGAAGGCTGATGTGTGATGATTGATTGATTCGCGCATCTCATGCAATTTTTTAACTGGATGGTATGTCAGCGTTAAGAATCACGGCTCGGAGAGTGACATGCTTTTTAGAGTGAGGTCCCCACGAGGGGTGTGTGCAAATGACGTAATCGTAGATGTCACTACGAGATGAAAAACAAAAGAATTATCCAGGTGACAATTAATATGATTTTAATATATTTTCTTTAACATTTTTAACAAATTCTTAATACACTGTTTGTATTTGTGTCAAACATTGTTCATAAACCTGGCACTGAATATCTGCTTGCCTATTTTCTTCTATTTTACAAAAAAAAAAAATCGTCCTGTTCAAGTTTGTATTGTTATGAATTAAATAAAGGAAAGAAACGTTGAACGGAACCGGAAAAAACACTGTGTTTAAACATTCAACATTAGAAACTTCATGAGGAACTGAAAAACACCAAAGCAGTAAAAGTTATAGAAACTTCTAAAGCCTTAGACATTTAATTTTAATGTTCATTTTGAGTTATTTATGGTACGCCATACAAAATTGATTGATCATAATTTGTATTTTTGTTGTTGTAATTTTTGTAAAGTTGTTTGTGAAACTCCAAGTAATTTTGAATCCACATGTTTACAAAATAATATTTAAAAAAATGGTGAAGCCCACAGTCATTTTTGATAACTGTTAGTTCATTCAATGCTGTGTTTGCAAAACTGAAAATTAGCTAGCTGTTATTACCATTTTATTATTGTTGAAATTCCTTCTTTTTTTTTTCATTTGGATCTGACTTACAAAACAACAAAGTAGATATGTTATGGTTTTATATTGATACCTTTGCCAAAACAACTATTGATATTGTCTAATTACGCGGTTAATGTGATGCTGGGAGACCAATACAATTACAGTCAATGTGAGATTAATAATAAAATACTGACAATTCACTTTTTTCCACAAATTTCTTCCAGTAACATTGTCGAAGTTAACCCAAGCCAACAAACTTATTTTAAGTGATAACAAAATGTTATGCAATGCAACAAAGGAAAAATACAATGTACAAGTAAAGTGCATGAGAGCTTTTTCCAGAAATCATTTTTATTTCTGTATACAAATCTAATCTTGAAGAAGCACATTGCGAGTATTAAAAGAGAATAGTAGTAGAGACTGTTCCACTTCTAAAATAACTTCATGAGTAATAACTATCTAGCATTACATATAAGTAGGACAACACTGTCATTCACTCAGCAGACACAAACTGCAGGCAGTCAAACTTGAATCTGAAACAAACTTGAAAATCTACCCGTAAGTACGCACTTGAATTAAAATATTCAGAGAAAGGTATTTGGCCCCAAATCAAAGATTGTACAGCTAAATTGATAGCACAGACAACCAATAGGTGTCTCTGAGATTAGGATGGACAGCCCAGGAGCCAATCAGATTCTAGCTAAATTTCAAATGGAGCCCCCGGCCCCGCCCCAGTTCCGCCCTTGAATGTACGAGGTCCCTCGATACCATATTTACTCCTCTTCATCATATGAGTATCACCGACTGACTTCAACTTGTAATTCCGTTTCCGTTCTCTAAGGCTATTGAATGTCCACAGAGCGTTTCAAAAGTGTTGTTGATTGAGACTCTGACCGTTGGTCTTTTTTTTTCGTGTGGACCTCAGCAATGGCGGTCAGGAATTGTGGATTACGGAAAATGTGACGTCTGCTAAAAGCATCCATACAATAATACAACGCTGATTATTATTATCTTTGTCAATACTGCAAATTCCTGCTTTGTAATTTTATTATTTTCTTTCTTTTTTTATGTTTATTGTCTCAAATAAATCAGGTTATTCTATGAAAACTACTGATTTCCCTTCCTTTCAAGGAAACCTGTATCAAACCCAGAAAGAAAGATCTTCAGGGCCATTAGGCAAAAAACAAAGTGTGCGAAGGTGCGTCTCTACATTCATTACAGGTGTGTCAGTTCAAGCCACAAATATTGCTCGACAGCATTCCATTCTATGTTTCCACTGACTCTGTGCAGCAGTTTTATCAGCATGGTTTTTGAATAGAGGGAGGTAGAGAAACCTCAAACATTCGAAACACACACCTAACATTCTTTCTTTGGGTTCTAGAAATAGACATGAAAGGTATCCTGAAAGGTGTAGATGGAAGGTGTGTTGGTTAAAAATAGTGGGCACACAGATTGACATATCTGCAAAAGGAGAGAGATTCTGAACACCAAAGCAGAGCAAATGTCCCAACCAGCCATGGTTGGGACATTTTATATACTTTTTTCCCTCTACTTCATATTTAAACTTAAAGTTGTCAAGATAATGGAATTTAAGCTGATTAGTAATTGTCAAATAAATAATATCCATTGATTATGAAAACACGTTTGTGTTTCAAAGGGTTGAAATAAACCTATGAAGCTTGATTATCTTCCATGAAAAACTAAATTTAATCATGAGATAATTTGATAAATCAGATTTTTTATACAGTTTAAAAAAAACATTCCTGACCAAAAAATTTGTGATTTTATGGTCGCGTGACAAAGATGTTAAATTAATAAATGCCCCAAAGTAATAAAATAGGTAAAAAGAAATCTTTTTTCCATTATTATTATTATTTTTTTTACTTGGTGAGGACATTTAACCATTCAGACATTATACTGTGAAAAAAAAACGACATCTAGAAAGTGATCAAATAAAAAAACATTGCAGTTTCCTCTAGCTGTTTATTAATGATGACTGGAGGTGATTAGAATATATGAATGCTCAATAACTGTGGTGTAACGTGAAAAAGCCTGGTCCTGGTGTGAATGAGCAGTTTATACAACATCTGTCATCAACCACGTTGGTTTCAACGCTCAAACAGAATAAAGATGTGTGTCGATGACTCATCAGGTCAGCTTAAAAGCATCCACATAAAAGCACAACTCCATTCAAGTTGAATGCACATGAGCCGGAAAACACATTCTCTGCAGAAAGCAGAACCCCGCTAGAACGGCGTGTTCAGATATGATCGGGTTCAGAGGGGAATTATGCAACAAAACTGGTTTGTTCCACAGCGGCTGTGGTGACAGGCAGCTTGACAGCCTCGAACAAGAATGATGAATACTTTCCACTTTCTGGAGCATGTGATCAGAAATATCTCTTAATGTGAAGTTCAAGGTGAGGCCAGATGTCTGGCTCAAGAAGTTGTTTTCCAAACAACACCAAATCAACAGTCCAAAATATCACCTTGACATGTAGGAGCCTATAAAAAACCCTGATATAAACTCGTTTCAGTGTTTGTGCTCTCTTATCATATCTGCGTGAGGGTTCTCATGTTTGCGATATCACAGCTGCTCACACTCGTGATCCGGACTCTGTTATTCAGCTGAGCACAAAATATTTGAATTTTCAGCGAGTGCATTAAAGGTGAAACACAATGTTTGTTTGTCCCCTGAAGTTAAGGTCACATCACTTCCCTGTAGGTCCATCTGCAGCCACTAGAGGTCAGGAGTGCTCCATGTTCACTACTCGTCATCAGAGGGTGTCCCTGCAATGTGAGGGGAATTTGGGAGATTATCCTAAACCCTTGCAGCCACCTGTGTCCATTTAATACAAGTTGGCCTTTGATTTTTCTTTTTTTTAAAGTCATTGATGCCAATTAACATTAAATATAAGACTACAAATAATCTCCATCCAAACCACAGGTACCCAAGACTGAGAAACACGCTGCACCTTCAGCTTTAATGTACTTAGCGGGGATGTTCTTGGTCACACCGAGAATCAGATTGGGGCAAAAATAACCAAGAAGACTTATTTACATTATATTAATTATTTCCCCAAAAAGTTGGGGATATTTTGGAATCCTAATTGCCACTGAGTCCGCTGCCATCGCCGCCGCAGAGCCCCCGTGTTAAAGTGATAACTCAAAAACTGTCATGGAACATTTTCAAATGTAATAACCCCATAGACCTTGGTACGAGGAAGAACTGGATTGATTTTGGGAAAGGTGGCTTATATACTGTTATTATCACACTAGAGGGAGCTTTATCTCCAAAAGTTTTCAGAACATCATTTCTCCACCTTTGGTCCGATTTAGTCCAATTTGGATGCAAATGAATCGACTGAAGGAGATCTGTCTTGTTTGTATCATATTATCATATTTCACCCTAATGGTTCATATTTAAACTCACTAAGGGGAGTGAATGTGTTCGGAATGTGTGAGATAAGCTTCGCATTTCAATTATATGTGGTTCAACATATGCTTTGTATATGTTGAACCACTGCTGAATGCCAATGTAGACAGGATTAAACTGCCTTTTCAGGGCATTTGTATGATGTATGAGCAAACAAATACCACATTTGAATGAAAAACTGCAAGCCTGTAGCCAATGAAGATTTAGTTATCCATCACAGCAATTTTTGAACTTTAATTATTGAATTTAAATGGCCAAAAGAACCGCCTATGCAGCCCTGCAGTGAATATAAATCCATCAAAACCGATTTTGTCCATAATGTTGCATCCACATTATGTGATCGAGCGTTGTAGAACATCACAAGGCAAAAATACATCTGAGTGTGAAAGTGCAAAGAGAAGAACTGGTGAAAAGATGTCAAATACCTACAAAGTTGTTTCAGGTGGAGGGGGACAGGGACCGGCAGGATGAGTCTTTGACCTGCAGAGGAACTTGTGGCTCCAGACGGGGATGAAATCAGCAGTAAAGCAGACGAAAATCAAAAAGCATGAAACAGGATAATGTGTAATACCTGGCACTCATGCGGGATTAATAGCTAAATCCTTTCACAAAGAACCCATTGTATTATGCTATACTGGGGGCTCATGTAAATTCTACCTGGAGAAAGAAGAAAATAGTGTTTAAAATTTGAAACGCTGGAATTTTTTTTCCTAGCACACACAGCCGACCTGAGGAGGTTCACCTCTGAGAGCTGAACGTGAACCTTAAAGCTACAACATCAGTGATTCTCTGATTTCCTATCATTACGTGAAAATCATGAGGGTTTTTTTTTTCTTCTTTTTCTTTTATCCTATAACTGATGTGATAAGATTTGGAACCAACAATAGTAATAATACACAGAGTTGATTTCACACACATGGTGTAAATAACTTACATTAATGTAAAACTAGCTAGCCTTACTCTGCATAACTTAACGCCTGGATGGATTATTATTATGTTTGATTGAATGTAATTCAATTAAAAAAGTCATTGTTGAGTTTCTTTCCCCTTTGAGTGAGCTGCTGACTGTAACTCACTTCGACTTATAGGTTGAACTTGATCGCTGGTCGTGAAAACCCTTGCTGGCGTTTAAATAGATGTTTGATTGAGCGTCGTTATGACCTCCAGTGCTGGCGCAGGGGTGGAACAACAACCACCCTTCATTAAGCCTTTCTAACGTTTTATACGGGACTGTCAGGCTCAATAAAGGCGCAGCATGCCCACCTTGAACAATCTGTGTTAAATGGGCTTCATGATAAAGGAAGTTAACCATCTGGAATATTACCCTGCCTGTTTCCTTTTTTATCACTTTTCATTGGTGGGGGCACCCCATCGCCTCAAAAAAAAGTGCGCACCTCAATAAAACACGATAAAGTGGATAATATACACCGCTGAGCAAAAATCGTAATACCACTGCCTAATTTGACTCCAAAATAGCTTTTCTACCAACTTTCTAACAGAACTGGCATTAACTTCTTCTGCACTTTGTGCCACAGTAGCTGTTCTGTCGGATCAGACAACACCACCTGTCAGTGGTTACAATGTTTTGGCTGAGCAGTGTATGCAGTAGCCTTCACTCTCGGGGTGCATCAATAAGCCTTGGACGTTCCCCTCCTGCCTGATATATCCCACCCACTGATAGGTGCTATTGTAATTGGATTACAGCTGGTCTGCCACTGTACGATTTTATTTTTTTGTTTGATTCCATATCACACTGTATGGATAAATGTTCTGCAAAAGCTCACACTCTTCGGCCCGTCGGCCCCTGCAGCCCATTGTAGCTATTGACAAATGTCAATGAAGATCCATTTGAAAGCTCGGTTGGAAGGAAAACGTTTGCTTGCTAGCAACATGCTAACAAGACGAGCTGCCTTGATCATTTTTGCATTCCTATGGGTGGAACCTCTTAAAAAAAAGGCTAGAACGCGGTGGATAGTATGGCTGGTCTATTTAGCAGAGAGAATTGTGGGTAAGCTAGCTACGTTAAGTGTGTTAATGATAACTAGCACCACTCTTACAGCTAAGAACTTTTATATTTCTTCCTTGCCGTGCAGTTGGTACCAGCCGCAAACTGCGCTTCTTACTTCATGACCACTTGTCATTTATAATCCACGTGATGCATTGTGTTGCCACGGCAACTCGGACCCTCAGTAGAGTCTTAGCCTCGCGCAGGGAGAAAAAAATACACTGATGTCAGGTAATCGAGTCGTGGTTCTGCTTTAACTGTCCGAAAAGCCTGACGATGGCCGAGCGAAATCCATCCGATTGTCCAGACCAAATGATCGCGGACCTCTCGCCCCAACAGTTGCCCCGATGGTCGTGAGGCTCAACGCTTAACCCCCAAACGCTCTGTCTTAACAATATGACAGGGCTGTGGAATGTGTGGTGTGTCATGAAGTGAGACTATCTCACTCTCAATCAATCATACTTGCACAATAATTGCGCTTCTCGCCCAACCTCGCGCACATTTTGCCCTTTTACACTGTTTTTCCGCCCCCGCCTCTCAGGCAGCCTGACTCCGTCTCCGTCGCCCCCCGTTTGATATATGGGCCCCGGTTTAGACGGCCTTTCTTCTGAGTGTGGCTGCAGGAAAGGAGAACATAAGGACTGAAAGCAAATAATGAGACCTTCAGAATAAACAGAGAGAAAAGTCCTGTTTTTTATTTTTTCTGAAAGAAAGCTGTGAGACTTTGTGCCCACCCGCTTTTCCACTTTTGCCCACTTACTTCCGCTGACACCCACACACACACGCACGCACACACACACAAAGCTGTTCACCTCGTACTGCATCCGTTCCTCCTGACAGGATGAACTGTTCCCACTCAGGCAGAAAAACAGTGTCTTGCGTATGAGATTTTGCTCGTCTGTCATGGTTTAACACAAACACAAACACACACCGCAACCGCAGGCAAGTTAAGACAATGCCAGCAAAAATATTACTCATGTTTTTGAATATATAAAAACAAAAACTCTGGTCCAATACAAACTGTATTGTTATTGTAAGTGAATTCTTTCAGTCAAAAAGAACAAACAAGCAGCCCAGAGATCAGGCACAAATGCAGAGACAGAGCTAGAATGGAAGTGATGTGAGGGATTTTATCGTAATTTACACTAAACACATCGGTCAGGGTCAAAACCAGAACCAGAACCAGCATCAGCACCATTATACCATTCATGGGTCCAACTATTCAGGGCAACAAAATCCTGTGAAGTGAAAAAGCAGAGGTAAAAATCCAAGAGATAGTCAAAGACACAAGACGAAAAGCACAAACTTAAGGACGGTCGGAGACTCAAACGATCAAGGAAGGCCGTACGATCAGACAGGAGGCGAGTAATCAGTCATTAAGAAGAACAACAGACAGGAATGATTCCCCGAACGGGAAGTCTCCAACAGGATCCAAACAATGACAGCTGTATTCCCTGGATATCAACACGACGAGTGATGTAACCACGGCAGCTGAGTGAACCAGACAGAAGAAAAGGGTCTGAACATTGAACATCAGCACAGCTGGGCAGACGGAGAACAGAACGAGCCGACGTTAGGGTCTGATTTAGCAAAAAAACAAAAACACACACAAGCTGGATGCCCTTCTGTGGAATTTTAGTTGAATTTATATTTCCATTCAACATGGGCATCCATCGGAAGAACATTAAGAGGGAATTTCACCGCCGTCAGAGTCTTTAAGAGAATATTATATGGACTAATGAGTCAAAAGTTGAACTGTTTGGATGACAGGGGTTCTGTTACATCTGGCATAGACCAGATGCCGCATTCCACAAAAAGATAATCAAGCATGGCGGTAGGAGTGGGATGTTATGCAGGGCGGCGAAAGACAGGAAAACATGCCACAATTGAAGGAAATATGAATTCCTTTCTCTTCCAAGGGAATGTCAGGTCATCAGTCTATGAGTTGAAACTGGGTCATGCAGCCAGACAATGATGAGCGGGTCCACCTCTGAGTAGTTCAAAGGGAATGCAATGCAAGCCTTTTCTCAGCTTACACGCGAACACCATCGAGAGGCAGCGGCGGGGCCGCCCGAGAAAAGCAGTTTCTGCTCACACAACCTACAATTTGGCCACATTAAGGAGGTTCTGCAAAGAAAAGTGGGCCAAATTCCCACCACAGTGATTTCAGAGGCCGATCTATTATCTGAAGGTGGCACGAGTCGCGGGTCGTTTAATTGTAGGGCGTTTGGGGTTAGATAGATTTTCATGTGTACAATTTTATTTTTTTAATTATTTTATTAAATTGGTTGGATCTGTTTTATATTTTTTTTATATATCTTAGTTGAAGATCTGACACTGTTTATTATGAGATAATAATAATAAAAAAAAATTTATGGGTGCTTTTCAAGACATTTAAGGTGACCTTACACGTGCAATTAAAACAACAAATATCAAGACACAATTAAAACACCATGCAATAAAATCTAAAAAGCTCAAATAAAAACAAGCGATCACCCAGAATAGCCAGGTCCAAAAAAGATGAGTGTTCAGGCCGTATGGTGAGAGAGTCAATTTCACGGATGGTTTCTGGGGAACGGGTTCCAGAGACCAGGGGCTGCACGGATAAAAGCTCTGGGCCCCAAAACGTGCAGGAGGCGTAGTGAGGAGCATGGAGGAGGGCAGGGGGGTATGGAGGCGCGTGATTATGGAGAGACTTAAAGGTGAGAAGGAGAATCTTATAGTCGATTTGTTCTTTGGAAAGAGTTCTGGTAATGATGCAGGCAGCCAGCGAAGTTCTGAACAAATTGAAATTGATGGAGGAGCTTGAGTGGAAGAACAAAGAGGAGAGAGTTGCAGTGGTCTATGAGGGAGGTGACCAGGGCGTTGACAAGGATGGCGGTGCTATGAGGTGTGACGGAGGGGCGGAGACGGTTGATCGAGTCATATTATTGATGTTTGCTTCGAAAGATAATGTGCTATCGAGGATGAAACCCAGACTCTTGACTTTGGGGGAGGGAGAAACTATGGAATTGTCAAAAGCGAGCGGAAAGCTTGTGGATGTGGTTTTGGATCCAACGAGGAGAACCTCTCATTTTTACTGTTTAGTTTGAGAAAGTTAGGCGAGAGCCAGATTTCAATTTCCTGGAGACAGACAGAGGGGGAAGACGGCGGAAGGGGGGAGTTTGGCTTGGAGGACAGATAGAGCTGGGTGTCATCTGCGTAGCAGTGAAAGTGGTTACCAAATTTCCTGAAAATATAACCAAGTGCTAGGAGGTAGATTATAAAAAGGAAGAGGGGACCCAAAACCGAGCCCTGGGGAACACCGGCAGCGACTGGGGACTGCTGTGACCCGAGGGCCTTGAGTTGCACAAACTGAGATATGACTTGAACCCGGAGAGAGGGGCGCCGAAATATAGGATAAAGATCAAGAAGGGTCCAATACTTTTTCCCCAGTGCTGTAAATAGCACACCTGAGTTTTCTGCACTTTCGTTTCATAACACTTCCCCGCGTGATGGGATGGATTATTCAAGAAGACCACTCCACTCTTACCTGGTCCTTTTCATCCTCCCGCCTTACAGCACATTACACAATATCTGTGCTGCGTTCTACAGTCCTGCTAAAAGGAATAGATCAACATCTTTGACGAACACCATCTCATAGTCATCTCCTTAGGCGGGCCACTTCATCATCATCAGCACACCTTCAACAAACAGGAAATCACCGGGACGTCCTATCGTTGTGAAGCCAGTATGTTCATTGGATTATTACATTTAATTATTATTATTTGTTAGCATAATAAAAGCCCACGCTGTCGTCGTCTACAGCAAGGGTATATCCCCGAAAAAGCCCCCAATCCCCTGCTTTGTACATACAATCCCCCTGATTGAACTCCTCAAATTAAATGTGAATTTATGTCAGAAAACATTTCATTTTTTCTGACAACGACAAAGAAATTATGGTCCCAATTGTTAATGGAGATAAAGCGCCCCCTGTTGTCAGAGTCATGCAACTGTTCTTGCCAAAAATTACAATCCTGTTCTTTCTCACATGTGGGTAAAAAATTTGAAAATGATCCATGAAAGAGTTTTTGAGTTGTTGCATTAACATAAAGGATCTGCGGGGGTAGCGGCAGATGTGGCGGCCATGTCGATTTAGGAATATCGCCGACTTTTTGTGGATGCCATCATAAGAACACAAACCTTGTTATCTAAAGAAATAATGTATTAACGTGCGGAACACATTGTGAACAGTCACGCCCAGCATTCACTTGAAAATGTAACTCTGTTCTAACACCGTCTAACTGAAAAAAGTTACAAATCGTGTGCAGAAACTCGTGGGAAACTAGACTAGGTATATCGCTGAAAAGCCGCCAGTCCCCTGCATTATACGAGCAATCCACCTGATTGACCTCCTGAAAATAAAATGTAAAGATATGTCCACAGTATTTTTTCTTTGTTGTAAAAAGCTCCCCCTAGTGAGTAAAATATGAACTATCAAAGTAAAACACGACATATTTAAGATAGATCGCCCTGTGCTGAATAATATGCACCATGTTTAGAAGTTAAGGCCCGACAATTTTACATATAAAGCTCCCCCTGCTGTCAGAACTATTTAACCAAACTTTCCCAAAATCACTCCAGTTCTTCCTTGCACTAAGGTATATGTATGTCCAAAATGATCATCATGGAAGAATAAAAGAAGGATATCGTGCTTTGGCTTTGGAGAGCTTGGAGCTTAACTTCCTCTCTTCCTCTTCCTCTTTTATTCTTCTTTCCGCACACATCCAGCCCTCTGCTCTTCCTCCTGTTGTCCATCTGCTCACGGCTGAGTCAAGTGACCAGCTGACTGGGGACTTCCTGGATGTTGAAAACACAGCCTTGAGTCTCGCTCTCCTTCATTCTGTTCAGTTTACTCTCCTCTCTTGGTCACACATGTAAAAGGTTTGCTAGCACACCTTTAAAATTTATTAAAATAAAAGTGAATCAGGTCTCTCAAGAATCATTGTCCCCATGAAATGGTAAAGTGGCGAATGTTGTGGCCTTTCCAGTTTAGAAGCAAAGTGGATTAGTTACCATGAGTTGGTAGCTATGCTAAGTAGCCTGCTATATTTTGTATTATTATTATATATGTTATATTATTTGCTGGTAAATGGGATGATGAAGTAATTCACACTCTTCTGTGCACCTATGGGTGTATGTTTTCCATCCTACAGGGGCTCTGGCTAACCACCTAGCCTAGCTAACAGTAGCAACACAGCATTCAGTGCAAATTAGCATGTTAGCCCTTTAATATCCTAACCAGGGAAAAAAAACTGTGGAAAAATTGTTTCATTTCATATTTGCCTTACAAGATTATTTAATGATGAAAACTTTGTATTTCATAGAAAATAGTCAATTTTGATTCGATTAGCGCAACATTTATTGAAGACATGATTTTAGAAAAACAATTTGACCCTTATTAGACTTTATTTGTTGTCGTATCAAGTTACATAATTGTGTTTAGTAAATCCTCACATGCTTTCATAGGCCAGAAACAAACTTTTCTTATTGAATATAACTTTTTCAATAGTCCTAATTAATGCCTCTCTCTGTGGCCCCTTCGACCTGTGGTGTACCCCAGGGCTTCGTCTTGGGCCCCTTCCTCTTTAGCATATAACGGCTGCCACTGGGTCATATTCTAAACAGGTTCAGCCGAGTGGATCAAGTAGTGAATCAAAATGTTATGTTATGCACATTAAAGGTTTAGCAGGCTGGAGGAAGGTCAGAGGCATCATAATTCAAGTCAAGCAGCTAGCTAAACATGTTTTCTACACGTACGTATATAGCTCAACAAAACAGTCACCATGTCTCATGATGAAGATGGGGATGACCCTTTTGGAACGATTTCAGAATTTGAGACATACGTATGTTAAATCAATCCAAGTCCAAATCATAAACATACATTGAAGCCTGAACTAAAGTAATAAAGTAATAAAATAATAAAGATCATACCACACTATTCACGGACAGGGGGGTCAGTAAAGTCTAGATACTTGGGTTCATGGAGCATTTTATATATATTCACATATCTTAGTCATGGGTAAACTAATCCGGGCTGTCCATCGGTGATCGGAAACAACGCTTTGACTAGATGTTCAAGTCATCGTTCTCACATAGATTTTCAGTCTGGTAAGGTCCAAACTCTGAATCTAAGGGTGGTTACATTCGGATCCTGGGCCTCAGGTGGAAATTCAGATCTTTTTTTTCAGATCCTTATTTGTTTCCCGAATAGTCGGGCACTCTGGCATGGATCGTTTTCATTCATCGGTTTTATACCAACACAGAACTTGAAGAACTGGATGGATTATGGGAGTGGTCTGTAGTATATTTCCGACACATGCGGGTTCTCCAAAAGTTTTTGGGCTATAATTTTCGGCGTTGGTCCGATATAGTCTTAAAGTGGTGCATATGAATCCTTTCTTACTGTAATAATTCATATTTTACTCTCAAGGGGCATCTTTTTTATGAAAAACACAGTTTTTCTGACGTAACTTTAGTTCAATGAGTAGAGGGGAATTGCTTGTACAACATAGGGGATTGGGGGCTTTTTGCGGATATAGCCTTCTTGTTTAGGAGACAGCTTCAGATTTCACTTCCTTCAACACATGAGAATTATTATCGGTGCTGACCCAAAAGCCTCTCGATTTGAACATTGAGCCGTCTTACTCCAGCGGCGTGTCACAAAAGTCAAACAATATGAATATTTTTCATTTTCGGGGGGAATAATTCTTTGTCAGTGTCAGAGTCAGTGATACAGTTCATTAGCCACAGCAGACACAAGCCCACTTTTTACCGCAAGATGTGAAACTAGAGGAGCTTTTGCACAAAGCTAAAGAGAGAAGTACGTTGACATCTCGCGCACACACTCACACACACACACACACACACACACACGAACAGACAACTGAATGAAGACACACACACACACAATGCACAGAAGCTCCAGAAACTATGTGAGACAAATATATACACAGGAAGAGCCTCCCACTCGCTTGCCCCTACTTACTCTCTCTCTCTCTCTCTCTCTGAGCGTTACTCATGGTCGTGTTGCTGAGCAGCAGCCAGTCGGGTTCTTCCTCTCGTCGGGCTCACTCTCCCTCATCCTCTGCTCCGACTCTCTCCGCTCTCGGAGCACAGATGAAGCCTCTCCTCCACGCGTCTTCACTCCCCATCTGTCATCCCATTACAGCTTCTTCTTTTATCCCATTCTTCTTTTACCTTTCCGCCTGTCTTTAAAGGACCTTCCACCCCCACTAGTGGGGGTCCCAGTGTGTGTGTGTGTGTGTGGCTGTGTGTTTATGTGAGAGTGTTTGTATCTGACAGTAAGTTTGTGTTTAAGGGTTTCAGCATGGAAGCAGTGGCACTTTATACGTTTCGTGCCACAGAAGGAGATGAACTCAGTTTCAACAAGGGCGACATGCTCAAGGTAAGAACTGTCTGTCTGTCTGTCTGTCTGTCTGTCTGTCTGTCTGTCTATCTATCTATCTATCTATCTATCTATCTATCTATCTATCTATCTATCTATCTATCTCTCTCTCTCTCTCTCTCTCTCGCTCTCTCGCTCTCTCGCTCTCTCGCTCTCTCTCTCTCTTTTCTTTCTCTCTATCTATCTTTATCTCTCTCTCTCTCTTCTCTCTCGCTCGCTCTTTTCTCTCTCTCTATCTATCTATCGATCTACACTGGAAAAAAATTCCCCTTCAAAAATTAGTAAAAAAACAAATTAACAAAAGTTTAAAATAAATAAATCTGCCAATAGAATAAATAAAAAATTGCTTGGTAAGAATTGATGAGGTGAGCAAAAAAAAATTTGAGATTTACATAAAGGACATTTTGAAATGAGCTGGTAAATCAAATTTTTAACTTAATTTTTACTATCTTTAAGATTTGCCTCACTGAATCAGCAAATAATACTTAAAATGATGGTTTTTATCCCCCCTTTTTTGAAAGATGGCACCATGTGGATTTCTTGGCATGTTTTTTTCTTCTTTTTGTTTTTTAATCCTAACTCCTTAATCATCCCATAAAATTCCCCTGTGGAGATTTGTGAAGTTTCTATCTATTTAGCAGTGACACAGTTCTACATTTAAGACCATTTCAACTTTTAGATTAGATTAGGGAGGGATCTTTAGGCATTTTACGATGACATTTCTCTTTAAGTTTGCTGTAAATACAAAATTTGAGCTTTTTTTTGATATTTCCAAGATCCTTTGACCTAACAAATTGTTCAAATGCCTAAAAACATGTCCTTATATCTCAGCGAAAAGCTACTTCTTCAGTAATTGTGTCTTAAATCAAGTGCAATAAGCTATTTTGACTAATAATTAGCCATTCATGTTGAGATTTTTTGGTTTTTGCAGTGTGCAAAGTCATCTTCCTCCATGTGTGATGCAGACGAAATGATGTGTCATGTTGTTTCATCGCTACAGTAAATAAATGTGAATTTCTATTTCCTGGAGATGGACTATAACTCGTTAAAGTCCTCTAAAGTACCTGTAAATCACAACGTGCTCCGCCGAAGGCTTTTGTCAGAGAACTGCGGCTGCACTGGTGCTGAAGGCCGGGTCAGCGGTACCACAGTGAACTCATGCTTTATGGCCACAGTGACACATCCGTTCTTCAGAATACGTGACTCTTTTCATTTCCTCCCACCACGATAAAACAATGTTTTGTCTCAGCCAAACAGCTTCAGGTCAGACCTGAGTATATTTTTTCCCCATAATGTTTCATGCTTCAAGCTCGAAGCATCCGACGGCATGGGCGTCATAATTTCAAAGCAAACATAGTCCATCAATAAATAATAGATTTACTCTTGCTTATTTTCCTGTATTAACGTAATGGGGTTGATTTAGTGCATCCTCCGAGCCAGAAAGCTCTCTCCTGGTCCCAGAGCGGCTCCCTTTCTCATCTTAATGCCGGTATGGATTAAAGCCGGAAGATTTTTGTGCGTGATGTTATCGGGCTGATTATCCTGCGGTGATTTAGATGTATGGAAAGTGATTAATCAAGCCCAGTAGTTCCATCCATGTTCTGCAACTGCTTATCGTGTCCTATACTGCATGTTTTTGGACTCAAAAGGATCAGGTGCACCCAAAGAGAAATCACTCAAACTAGGGGAGAACATTCTAACTCCCAATCCAAAGCCTCCGTGTTGGATCCGGGGTGGATTTAGAACTCGGAACCCTACTTCTGTCGGAACAGGGTTCTACCCACTATGCCTCACAGCGAGACACATTGCCGTTTACACCTGTGTCTATTACGCATCCCTAAGTGTGTCCAGCTGTCCGCTTGTGTTCAGATTTCGATGTTGACTGAGTCCCTCTGCTACGAGGTCAAAGGGCATCACGCGTAGTTATCGGTCATGAGACGTGAGCAGATTTGTTTAGCTAGCTAGCACTGCAGCACTGGCTAGTTAACAACTTGAATATGTTTCAAGAGCTAATATATATGTTGTGTATGTATTTAATAGGTATGTATGTATAAGTGAGTGGAGAAGAATGTCAGGAGTTATCTGTGACAGAAGAGTAGCAGCAGGAGTGAAGGCAAAGGTTTACAAGATGGTGGTGAAAGCAGCTCTGCTGGATGGTTTAGAGACGGAGGCTCTGACTAGAAGACAGGAGGCAGAGCTGAAGATGTTCAGATGTTCTCTGGGAGTGATGAGGACAGGATTAGAAAGGAGCACATGAGAGGGACAGTCCAGGTTTGACGTCTTGGAGACAAAGTCAGAGAGGACAGATTGAGATGGTTTGGACACATGGAGAGGAGGGATAGTGAATCTGGATCTGGACGTGGGGAGAGAGGACAGGCAGTTGGTTGGTGTTACAGAGGAAGATGCAGAGGACAGGGGAGGATGGAAACAGATGATCTGTTGTGGTGAACCCTAAAGGGAACATGTGAAAGAAGATGAAAAAGGATCACCACTGATTGTACATCATAAAGGGGTTGAAATCATCGTACAAACACGATAATTATTGTACGTCTGTCAATGCTGGATAAGTTCCTCCACCTCCGCATCAATGCCTTACTGCTGTACAGACATGTGACATCCCATAAATCACACTGTTGATAGGCTTTTATGTCACAGTGTCATGCAAATTCTTCGTCTCCCATGAATGACTTGAATGATCAGAAACCGGCTAATACATAGCTTTCATTTGTTCTCCAGATCAAAGTCCTGTAGATCAAAGTCAAGACAATGAGTGACATCCTCTGCTACATCAGTCTTTCCTATAATGGGAAGATCATTTTAGTGCTCCGTTTATTCACTTTGTCATAAAGCACCAAGCTCAAAAACATGCTTTCTTTCTAACCAATCAGCCATAACATTAAAACCACCTGCTTAATATAGTGTGGATCCCCCTTTTGCTGCCGAAAAAGCTCCAGCTCTGAGAGGCACTGAGTCTTCTGACATCTTTCTGTCAGAGACAAGCAATGACTCACCCATTTTCTGGCTTCCAGCACCTCAACTTTGAAGACAAAACTTTCCCTTCCTGCATCATATTTCCCACTGACCGTTGTAACCATTGTAACCGGATAATCTGTTACTGTTGCTCATGTGTATGTCATTTCAAGCGTTTATGATGTAACGGTTTAAACCACCTGTTTGATTCTGGAGGAACTGAGACTGACTTTACAAACGAAACACATGAAGAGGAAATAGAGATGCGAATAACGGTTTCCACTGAGCTTAGACTAATTTTGAATGTGCTCTTTCCAAAGACGCACAATAAATGAATCACATATCATTTCAAATGTTTCCCGTTATGCTGGACATTCCCCAAACTTTACCCATCTTTCACGGGCTGAGGGTGATGAAGAACCGCATGCTTAAGTAAACAACCGAGTTTAACTCAAAACTACGGTTTAAAACTGTGTGTGAAATTTTGAGTCACTTTTAGTTCCACATTCACAGAAATTTTTTATCAGCTTAGTCATTTTTATTTCATTAAAATGTATATAATGAGAAATGTTGATGTTAAATCCAAATGTAAATTATAAAACTTAACGTTAAATCTTAATCCTACTGTTTATTTAGGTTCACAATACCATAATTCGATTTCAAAATTTATATTCAAATTCAAATTCATTTTATTCCAATTAATATTACATTCTAGATTTATGTTTAAAAACTTGACTTAACATTTCTATCCCTGAAAAGTATGGTGGTATCGTCCGCCGCCAAATATTTTACCCACACAGACCTAAGTAAGAGGAAGAACTGGATTGATTCTGGGAGATGTTGGTTCTACATTCCCGACACCAGAGGAAGCTTTTTCGCAAAAAGTTTTCAGACCATGAATTCTCAACCGTTGGTCTAATTCCGGTGCGTATGAATCGACTCGAGGAGATATATCTATATTTAACTCTAATAGTTCATATTTTACTCACAAGAGGGAATTTTTTTACAAAAATAAACAGCTTTTTGGACATAACGTCACATTTATTTTGAGGCTGGAGCCCTGGGGGACACCACACGTCAACAATCAGTAGGATTTTCTTTGTGATATTAAAAGATGCGAGGACTTACTAGACAGAATCATGTAACTTGATACAACCCCTTAAAGTCTAAAAACATGCTTCCCCAAACCATCTGTCAAATTTATGGTAAATTTAGAGTGTCTAAGATATTAAACTAATAAATAGAAGGACATAATATATGCAGAGGAATCATTTTTCCATAGCGTTTTCTTCTTGAGGAGTTAACATCTCCATTTGACTGCATATTTGCGAATGCAGTGTTATATTTATGTGAGGGGGAGGAGGGGTGCTGCTTATCCCTCCACCTGTAAAAGGCCTCTCCTAATGCATGCAGATCGGATTCTGCAGATAAAGCGGGTTGGGACCGAAGAATTTTCATTCAGATTCGTAGCATATGAGATGCCGACGGGTGAAATAATACATCTTTAATTGGGGAAATATAAATTGCTTTACCCCCAGTGATCTCCCCCGAAAAAAGAAGCAATAAGCGAGTCTCAACATAAAGGGAAATATTTGCAGTGTAGGCCAATCAACAGAGTTGCAGGCGTGAATGTGAGGGTCAGCTGGGATCGTCTCCAGCTTGTTTGCTCCGACAAATCAAGAAAACAGATCGTTACCATATGTAATAAGGCGGTAATAACCAATATACTGTTAGTCTACTGCTAGTTCTTTGCTAAAATGTTTTCAGAAGCACATGTTGTTGCACTGTTTGGCTTAAATGGAGTGAGTTACTGCACAGGAAGCAGCTGCCTTTCTCTTTCCTGTATTATGAGAATGGAGGATGATAAATCTTTTCTTTTTTCTCAAACTGTCAAAATAGGACTTGTTTATTACCTATTTGTTGTGTAATGCATATTTTAGTGTATCGTGTAGCTGTAATCAGGGATTATTGTTTTGGGTTTGTTTTTTTTTAACGACCAGATGGCCACCACACTTCATCCAGTTTTAAAATGGACGGGCCAAAGCTCTAACCCACCCGCAGCTCATTACCAGAGAGCTGAAGGGTTTAGTGGTCCAATGCATCCTGGTTATTATGGTTCTGTTTATTAAGTTTAACTTTATGAGCAGGAGGAAATATATGAGGATGTGTCAGCATCTTTTGTCCATCCTCATACATTGCTGTGTATGTAATGTTGCCATAAATTGACTAAGGATAAAATTTCACCATGTGTCTCTAATAATTAATTTAAGGACATAATATGTAGTAAATGAGCAGAAAAAATAACATTTAAAATGTACAGAAATCAATGTTATTAGTTTTTTACCGACCATTTTCTCAAATAATCACTAAACTGAAAGTGGAAAAATACTCCATTCTTATTATATATATAGGATATTCTCTAATGTAAAGGATTTTAATTTATATTATATTTGCTTTTTTAGTTTTTGTTGGCAGTTTGTTTTCTTATGTACATTTCTTATGTGGGCGCTGGGGGAGAAAATTACATCTGCTTTGGTCTTCAAGTAACGATACGCTGGATTTAGAAATAAGGACCAATGGGTGGAAAAGGAAAGAAGGAGACGGTGATGGTGATTTTTTTTTTTTTAATTTAGGTTAAATCAATCAGTCTTTAGTGTGAGGAAGAACAGGATTCATTTTGGGAAAGGTGGGTTCTACACTGTAAAAAGAGAATACTTTGTTCAACACAAAACATTCTTCAACTAAATGAATGAGTTACACTCAAAAATACTTGATTAATTCAGGTTCTTCAACGATTTTCTTTTTACAGTGGATATTTAAACCCCAAAATCATAAAAAAAAAAAAAAGTCAAATTCTAGCATTGAAAATTCTTCAAATCATATTCCAAAAACTTTTTTTTTATGGTTTTACCTTCAATGATCTCAGATATAAAACAATGAATAAATATTTGTTAATAAGTGGTGCACAAATTAAACTTTATTTTATTCCTGCTGTATAAGAATAATAATAAAAAAAAGGCTTTTACCGTTGACACAATTAAATTAAGTATTTTCAACTTAAACTTAAAACCCAATAATACTTTATTCGATTATGTGTTACCAGTTAACAAATTTTTTTTTAAAGTGTATATTTCTGACACTAGGGGGAGCTATATCTCCTCAAGCTTGTCCAAATCCAGACAAAATAATACAGTACATATCCTATTTCACTCATGTAGTCCATATTTACTTACAGGGGCGAGTTCTTTACGAAAACTTTAACTGTTGGTCTGATTTAGTCCAGATTTTTTGCTTATGTTTCAGCTGAATCGTGAGATGTATCTAGTGTTAATCATAAAAATCACCCCTGTTGTTCGGACATAACTTCGCATTTCATTCGAGGAGGCTTGATATGGACTGGATCCAGGTCCATAACTCAGACTAGGAAAGAATTTAAAGTAGTTTATACTTTTAAAAAAAAGGAGCAGGCAGGTCTGAAGCTGTGGAACCAACGCTGGAAGAATGTCTGAGCAGGAGGTAGATGTAGCGGGTCGATAAAACCGCGACACGAGGAGATATCGGGCCGGCAGGAGAGTCAAAAGACATGAAGAAAGGTTCGGATAATTTATTTTGCTGCAAGCAAAAGGTTAAATCCCTGCACCATCGGGTGCTGCCACCCACACATACGGACAAAGGGAAGGAGGAAAGAGTGAGGGAGTGAGGAGACACCCTTCAGGGGAAGGACGCCATCACACTTTTATCGCCTGTGGGTCACAGAGTCAGAGCGAAGTAACTGTGGTGGCGGAACAAAGGGTGGGAAAACATGTCATGCTAATACAATAGATGATATAAAACTGACACCAACACTCTGGCATATTTTCCTTTTTTTTTTATTGAGGGATTTCATCTTATCCTCGTAAAGTTTGGCTGACATTGAAACTTGCGGCTGATTTAAGGGGAAATCACTCAGTTATGTAATTGAACAGATGCTGGGAACTGTAATTCACTCCATACCCCACAACACATTCTCAAACTCTCCTATAAATGTCGGGCGGAACCATTAAAAGAGTTGGTGCGTGAAATAAAGTTCAGGCAGAGAAGAAACAGGACAAACTTTTTGGCAGGTGTTCATTTCCAAAGGTGTTTTTTTCAGTTGGATTGAAGAACTTTGGTTCTGCTCACTCATGTGGAAAAACTGTGTCCAGATTTGAACTTTGTTCCAGACTTTTCACCTGAGTTCAAATGATAAAACAGATCATTTAAGACACTACACACAAATGGAATGGACCTCAGTTCTGTAGATAACGGGTTTATGCTGGAAAGAAATCAGAGGCAACACCTCAAAAGTTTAAAATATCAAATTGACAATAAAAGAGGGACAAAAAACACAAAGTTTTTCAATGATAATTGCATTTAATGAAGCATAAAGGTTATTTTAATCGCGCTGACCTCAGCTAAGGATCCCTACAGAGATCAGCACCATCATCCTCCGCTCAGAGAGAGAGGAGCTCACCAAACATGTGCCGTCTCCTCCAGTTGAAAACATTTCCTGTTTATTCTCCTCTACATGGTGTTTACAGCCACCAGCTGCTTTTAAGGAGTTTTCTGGCCGTGGAAAGAACAAGTCACACATTTCCAAAACATCCTGCTTTTCCTCCTCGTGTTTGTACAGATTCATGACCCACATCTGTTACTACCTCCCAACTCAGACCCCAAATCATCCCCTCATGGCGTCGAAACAGAACGCTGTGGTGAAACTTTGGCCCAGTCACACTGCAGGATTTGTGAGAATAAACTGATTGTTCCACTTTCTGAAACGTCACAATAGAGTTCAAGTTTTGGATTTTGACCAGGCCATTCCAAATCTCTTTATTCCATTTTTGCCGTCCCTCTGTAGACTTACTCTTGTGCGTGGAATATTATCTTTCTGACTGATCCAGTTGTGCGTGACCTCCCACTCAAAGACTGAAGAACCGACATTCTTCTTTGTAGTTTTCTGCTTAGGGAACAAGGCAAGGCAACTTTATTCCCATAGTACATTTCAGCAACGGGGCAACTCAAAGTGCTTTCCACAAAAAAATCAAGAGCATTGCGACAAACTGGAAAAAAACATTAAGATATAGTTAAAATCAATTATAAAACATTAAAAAAGATGCAAAAATTGAATAAATAAAAGATGGATTTGAAGAAAATCAACTTCGTAAACCCTTTGGATGTCAGACGTCATTCAGTGTGTTCTCCTAAACAGTATTGTAGAGCAGAGACAGAAATGAGAATAGTTTTAAAAGTCTAATAAAAGGCTGCAGCAAATAAGAAAGTTTGAAACTTTTCCACTCAGCAGAATTCGAGTTTCATACATATTATGGCAGTTTATTTTCCCAGTAGAAAAGCCCCCCCATACTGCTACGCCGCCACCGCCATGCCTGACCGTGTGATTGGAATCGTCATCGCCATCACTGTCGTCAACTCCAGATCCTTCTGGTTGATGCAACTACGAAAAAATTTTTGGCCAGGATCATTTCCAGATTTTAAAGGCTTCAGTGCGAGGAAGAACTGGATTGATTGTGGGACAGATCCGTATATTTCTGACACTGGAAGAGCTTTATATACAAATTTTGCGCGACCTAATTTCACAACCGTTTTCAAGTATGAAAAGTATGAGTCAATCAATCCTTTATATTTTACACTCTATAGGGACTTTTTTTTTAATAATGAACAATTCAACAATTTTCGGACAGTAAAAAGGACCCCAATCCCCCTGGGTCCGGGGTTTTACCCTTTCTGTCACAATGAGAGGGTGAGCCCAGTTTTGCAATGCTGTGCTTGGTTTATGCTTGATCCAAATTGTCCTACTTCATCTCTTCAGTCGGTAGATTAATGAACACTATCCTCTGGGCTGCTTATATTCGTGAAAAGAACCTGCTGCTGATGGACGGCGAGAACACAATCATTCATTTTTTCTGATTACACACAAATGAAAACTTAATTTGCGGAATATAATATTCAATTCCTGCAAACCCCAGACGATGTCGTATTGCGGTAATGGCGCTCATGCGTGGAATCATGGGGGGCTCGACGCTTTGAGCTCTGAGCACAAATAATCTTGTGTGCTTTGAAAATGGAATATTCACAAAGATGAATGAACTGCGGCGAGTAATAGAAGAAGACAGGCGTGGCGGGGGGAGACTGATAAAACCGCGAGCCGGAGCGAAATGAGAATGACCTTCAACCCAATGGTAACCGCCTGCATCATCATCATAATGGCTAATATCTCATTTCTATTTGTGTGTGTGTGTGTGTGTGTGTGTATGCTAATAGATCACCAACATGGAGGATGATCCTAACTGGTACACAGCTGAGCTCCACAACAGGAAGGGCTTCGTACCAAAAAACTACATCAACCTGCGGCCGCACGCGTAAGTAAGCACACGCATGTGATCCTCGCCTCATGTTTTCAGCACATGAATAAATTTCACACATTCAGCTCTGGTCTATCGAAGCAGCCCGTCAGAGAGTGTGTGCTGCTCAGGGGCATTTCCTGCTCCGCTTTGGACATCTGCACTCTGGCATAAGGCAGCGTACCCAAAGGGAGACACTCACTCTCCGCCTTATATAATCACATATGATAGCGCCGTGTGTCCGGGTGTGTATGTGCATGTGTGTGTGTGAGTGTGTGTGTAGTGGAGCTGGTGTATCTCCATTTCCATCAGATGGTCAAAGATCAGCTTGGATCCTGAACATCAGCCATCAGTGCGGCGCCGGCTCATTAGCGAACGCCGATGTTCAGTCCAGTGAAATTGTTGCACACAACGGCGAGGGGCGTCGTCCGCTGGGACGTGCGGCTCTCCACATTTTTTCCCTCCTCCACGTTTCCTCAAAGAAGCAAGAAATGAAATAGTGTGAATTCTGGCCTGATTACCGTCATCAGAGAAGATCCTGTAACGTTACCACCATCTTTTATAGAACTGACTTTCCTCACACAAACACACTCTCGGGAAGAATAATCTCTTTTATGTCAAACGTGTGTCCCACTAAACTGCTCCACTCAGCAGACAACTAATGATCACACACACACACACACACACACGCACACACACACACACACACACACACACACAAATACAAATACATACAAAAAGATGAAATAAAACATGATCTTTGCTTAGGCTTCTAAGCTGGTAACTCGAATCAAACATTTGGAGATTTGTTTTGTGTTCAACATGAGTAGCACATTCAAAAATAACCTCACATTAATGTGCTAATTTTACTTTCTCCTGTCAGCCTGCAGCAGCTATTTTTATATCTCTGTCAGTGTTGATCTGTGTGCATTCCCATTATTTCACCGAAAATAGAAAAAAGTTTGACTGTTGTCCTCCCTTTCTTTCCTTCAGCTGGTTTGCGGGTCGGATATCTCGTGGAGTGGCGGAGACTCGTCTCAGACACAGGGAGTGTGGAGCTTTCCTGGTCAGAGAGAGCGAGAGCGCCCCTGGAGAGTTCTCCATGTCCGTCAGGTGGGAGACAAAAGTCAACATGCATGGATCCACATTTCATTCTTCTCCATGGGGCCCTCTTATTGCATTCATGTGGGAAAACACCCTGCAAATACTACAACACATTAATCATCATCAATCAATCTTTATTTATATAGCGCCAATTCACAACAACAGTTGTCTCGAGGTGCTTTCCAGAAAGAGCAGGTCTAGACCAAACTCTTTATATAATTAAGAAAACACACTGGAAATAACACACCACATTTAGAGAACACACTGCAAACACCCAACATATTAAGAAAACACGCTGCAAATATCACAACACATAAAGAAAATGGGCTGTAAATTACACAACTAATTAAGAAAATGTGCTGCAAATAACAAAACACATTAAGAAAACACGCTGCAAATACCGAAACACATTAAGAAAACACAGTATAAAATAACACAACAAATAAAAAATAAAAAAGCAAGCAATTATCACAACATATTAAGAAAACATTCTGCAAATACCACAACACATTAAGAAAACGCACTGCAAATAACATAACAAATTAAGAAAACACGCCGCAAATATTACAAAACGTACTACAAATACCACAGCACTTTAAGATATCATGCTGCAAATACCACAACAGATCAAGAAAAACACGCTGCAAATATTACAACAAAAGAAAACACAATGCAAATACCACAACACATTTAGAAAACACACTGCAAATAACACAACCCATTAAGAAAATGCATTCCCAATATTACGACACAACACATTAAGAAAACATGCTGCAAATACTACAACACATTAAATGACAGACTACAAATACCACAACACATTAAGAAGACACCCTGCAAATATTACAACACATTAAATGACAGACTACAAATACCACAACACATTAAGAAGACACCCTGCAAATATTACAACACATTAGGAAAATGTACTACAAACACCACAACACATTAAGAAAACGCACCGCAAATAATACAAAAGGTACTAAAAATACCACAACACATTAAGAAAACACGCTGCAGGGATCATTAAAGTTTCATTCCATCTCTTCTAATGGAATCTAATTGGATTCTATGTAAACATATTCTGTTTGCACTGATGCACACATCCCTGCCCCTTATTCTTGAATCAAACTTTGAGTGTGTGCACGAACGTGTGCACGAACGTGTGCACGAGTGTGTGCACGAGTGTGTGCATGAGTGTGTGCTTGGGTGTGTGCTTGGGTGTGTGCTCGGATGTGTGCATGAGTGTGTGCTAGGGTGTGTGCTCGGATGTGTGCACGAGTGTGTGCTTGGGTGTGTGCTTGGGTGTGTGCTCGGATGTGTGCATGAGTGTGTGCTTGGGTGTGTGCTCGGATGTGTGCTTGGGTGGCAGGGGATCAGAGTCACAGGCAAAGGAGGAGGGTGAAGAGTGAAGAGGATGAGGTGTGGAGTGGTGGGATAGGAAGGATCTGCAGCCTCTGGCCTGATGTGAGCTAATCCTGTCTGGCACACCGTGGCATCTAGAGCTGCTGATCGGGCCCGATTAGTCGACCCGGAGGATGACAGTCAGATGAGGCTCGGTGCTGAGCTCCAGGGGCTGCTGGGATACTTTGTTGATAGTCCGGGCTACAGTTTGAATTTTGGGCACGAATGGACAGACTTGGAACTAAGACTTGTCTCTATTCTGGGCTGCTGGTGCTGAGAGACAAACTGGCTCCTGTCACGGGTTTTATTTCTGCTGCAGGAGAAGCGAAAGGGAACATCAGAGAGAAGAAAGGGAAAGGAGGTGCTGTGTGTGAAACAAGTTTGCCAAGAGGGGACAGGAGAGATTTTGATGCGTCTTGTTTTCTGGCAGTTTGTCTCTCCAGCTCTTGTTGCTGGATGGTGGAGCAGGTGGAAAACTGGGTCAGGTGTTTGAGCGAAATGTGGTCCTCACGGCGCTGGCGGCTCCATTCTCAGAGGTACACAGCAGACAGCTGTAGCTGTGAGACCCTGAGTCTTGGCACTGCCCGGTCCGGCTTTGAGGTCAGTCTGGGAAAATCTGCTTTCACAGTGGTGAATGGAGCCAAATAGGGAGTTATTTGGTGACGTTAGGGATTATACAACACTGTAAACATACGCTGCGAAAAAAGAATCTGTAGAATTTATGGTAAAATACTGAGAGTTTTGGTTTCCAGAATGTTAGCGTTTAAAAATATGGTCAGCATGTAGAAAAAATTATTGTAAATCACCTTGAAGAAACAGATATAATGTCAATCTGTTTACAGTTAATTACCTAAAATGACAGTAAATTACAATAATATTATACTTTTAATCTAGATATCAACATTATTTCACAACATATACCATATTATTACCCTTTTGTGGCTGTAAAAATAATGGAGTGTTCCGTTTTCTCGAAGATTAAAGCTGGTTGTTTATGTTTTCGCACAGGCAGACACAGAATAACACTTTTACATCAATTACTCGTTTGTGCTATTCTGGAATTTAACCCGTTCATTTTCATCACATGTTCATTTGAGCAGCATATTAAGACCATTAGGGTTAAGCGTTATCAAAAGCTTGAGTTATTGATGAACAGTCGGGAGGCGGCGGGGAGGCGAATATTGATGACTCGCCATAACAAACAATGTGTTTGGTCCGATCTGCCCCCCAAACTTCACACCTTGGATAAAAATCCCGCCCTGAAACCGTCCATATGACAATTTTCAGTGACAGTGATAGCAACAACTGCCTGCAACAGGAAGTAAGCCTCAGGTCACAGAAATAACTTTTTGAAAATGACAAGCAACCGTAAATCAACATCCACCCATCAGGACGGGAAACAATGCAACAGAGAAGTCGATATTAAGAACGGTGCCAGATAAAAGGATAAAAATAGATGCTCCGTCTATAGGAATAAATAAGAAGAAGAAGGACTTCTCTAAAAAGGATGAGATCATTTCTGATATTCATGTAGAAAACCAATGGTTCATGTTTTTCAACAAACATGAACCAAAGTTATGAGCTGGGCCTTTTTCAAAAGTGTTTTTTTGACAGATGGTTAGGAAAGAATGTGGAACAGGACTAAACTGAGACTTGACAGGGAACTGATCTTAATGGGTTGCTTTTAGGTTCTATTTCTGAAAATGGAACGATGTCATACCCGGCCAGACTTTCTAGAGAGAGCTGACTAATCCGTTTTTCTTATCTGGACTTTGCCAACAGAAGCAGAATCATCCTCAGCTTTTAGTTAAAAGGCAGCAGGTTGTATTCCTGTGGTTTTTATTGTTGTTGGTGTGTTTCTCAGATACTCACCCATAAGAGACGTAACATTTTCTCTCAACTGTGACGCCGCACCACTTTGATCAAAACTGCACCACCCTCAACGTCAGCCTTCAGCATTCACGTTCACGAGCGGCGATAAGTTCACGGCCTTAGACAGAAGGATCTTTTCTCCAAAAAGTGATTGCGGCACCAATGATGTCATCATCAGAGTCAAAATGAGAACCGAAAGTAACCCGGACAAACAATCGTGCGGGGGCTCTATGAAAACACTGTGTGAATTAAGGAAGCTGATATTTGAACTTTGCTAATCCGACCGACCAGTCAAACCACCATTCACCCGTTCACACACACACTCAGAGGCCAGCATGCAAGGCGCCACATCCTTATCAGGAGTGATAACCACTCACACAACAATGGAGCAGCCTTTGGCAGCTATTTCACAGAGGGCTGCGGGGATCCTGCTTCCGATAAGTGAGCGGCTGCTCCACCTCCTGAGCCACTGAGGGAACGTGGATTCAATAATCCATCGCCTTTAATCACCTCAGTGGTACAGTAGGTTGGTTGTTTTTGATTCTCTGGGGCTTCAATGAGGTTGTTTTATCAGAATCTGGTCCTCACACACACACCCACACACACACACACACACACACACACACACACTCACACACACACACACACACAGACAGACATACTGGGGTTGGTTGAATTTTTTTTTTACCTTTGTACAGTACTGAGACATTATCTGTTAGCCTGGGCCCAGTCCGAAATCAGGTTCATGTTCTGCATAGAGATTTGGCATAGGTTTTACGCCAGATGCCCATCCTGATGCATTATTCCACATTTATCTGTTGCTAGGTTCTTGGGAATGCCATGATATCAAGTATAAAATAGTTGGTAGAATATTAGTTGGACTAACTCTCTCACAGATGTTGCTGTACTCTTGGCTAGCCTGAACTTAGAAAGTCACCTAGACAAACTAAGAACGGTATAAAATGTTACTTTTTCAAAGATGGAGAAGACTTAAAAAGTGATTGAAATGATTTCATACTTTTTTCTGGCCTGGGGTCGTTTAAGTCTGAAGGCAGAGAATCAGGGGAAACACGGAACAAAGTATGGAGAATTGTTAATTGCAGCGGAAGATGTTTGATAATTAGTCAGTCAGAAAGCCTTCAGTGTTTGGACACTTCATGGAGATTGTGATTGAAGGGTATCCACACTGCGCAGCAGTAAGATACCGCGTATGTCCTGTGGAGTCTAGACACTGGCGACGGTGGCTGATGTCTCTGCTGAGAATGATGATGCTGAAGCGGCTTACAGGAAGGCGAATTTGGTGAAGCTGCGAAGACCTGGCAGTGGTTACAACAGCATGGATTAAATGGTGTAAGATTTCTGAGTGAGTTCAGGCAGACCACCTCACTAGATCCGCGAAAAGTCGTAGACATCATCATCACCAGGTCGCAGACAGGTCGTGTTAACGCGACACCTCAAAAACTATTTCATAGATGAATTTCAAATTTTAACGCCCCCTCTGTGGGGAGCGATGAGGTCGGAACCCGGACGCCATGCTCAAACTTTGAGGGAATCGTATTTAGAAGTACGGCAGCGCGATGATGTCATAGCAGTGAAAGCGCATCGCTGTCCTATTACTTTTCCCTCACTTCAATTAATTGCATAAAAAGCTGAAAATGACTCTGTTAATAATGTCTGTTAAAATGAATTCAGGCTCTTGTATAATCTCTGTTTTACTGAGGCGAGGCTTCTGTTCTTTCTAACTGATTTTAGAGGAAACTCACTTTGTCAATACGGCAGAGACTAACTGAACCTTCAACTCACTTGGTACTAAATTATCTCCATCAAACACCTCTTGTCATTCTTATCCTCACCCACTCCATCTCAGATCACCCTCACACACACTTCCTCCCTCTCTCCCTCCCTCCTCGTCCATCTATCATCCTTCCTTTTTATTGATGCTGCAGAGAAAGCTTCAACTCTCGTTGACATGCATGGTGTACGCACACGAAGAAAGTCACACACACACACACACATACACTCTCACACACACACACACAGTCACACAGCGCTCAGACTGTCACACATTAGGCGTGCGCACACACACCAGCAGACATACATCGGCTTGATCATGTAAACACTGATGTGTTCTATGTTTTGCAGAATGATACACTCTGATGACTCTGTGACACGACCGTCGATTACTCACACACACACACACACACACACACACATGCACACACGCATGCACACATAAAGTTAGCGAGTTCACAGCTGGAGGTGTCAGTAGGACTGTGTGGACTACTCCCGACATCTGCAGCGTTTTAGAACCAGAGCAGCAGATTATGGAGGGGCGTTTGCAGAGAAACGGAGATCAGGCAAGACGAGGAGAGAAAAGATGGATGGATGACCTTGATGCATCTAGAATTGTGCTGGCACACATTAAAAGTTTTTAAAGATAACTTCTGTCCTCTGCTGAGGTGTACTGCATGTACGGCTCTGTGCGTTCTATCTCCACATCTATATAGTTTTCTCCTTTTCAGTCTTTGCTACTTTCATTATCCGTTAATCCCTCTCTCTCTCTCTTGCTCTCCCTCCTCTTTACTTGGAAACAGAAAATAATCTCTCGATCGCTGCGGGCCATAATTACACTGAATGAGAGAGATAAGAGGGTGCTTGGTGCTGAATGTGCTGAGTGTGATGGGCTTGAGACAGATGCTATGTTTGTTGTGCAGACAGCCTCCCTAATGTCTCTGGGTAGTAATTAATACAGAGGGGCTACATGACATCATGACACCGCTACAACATTACATCTGTTTCTTCTCTCTCTCTCTCTCTCTCTCTCTCTCCACAGCATCCACACTCTGCTGTGGGAAAATGATTGTCTTAGTCAGACACCATGATGTGACCTCTAGTCAGTGATCGCAGAGGTGGAAACGACCCAACAATGAGAGATTTAAATAGAATAGAACTGCTATTAGAAAATTATAATAGGCATCTAATCGATTTCTGCTTTGATTTTCCTGCTATTTTTATTTAAATGTGTTTTGCGCTACAGAGCAAATCAATTTGGGTGAAAGTGAGGCTGTAAACATATGAACGGATTAGGTTTCACTGTACGGATTTTTTATTTTTTTTATTTAAAGCTTGATATTTCAGTTCAGCCGTTTGCAACATTCAGCTTGAATTTTTTTAAAAAATTTTTTTTTGTCGCACGGTTTACACTGAAGCATGTTTAACAAAGAGTTATCCTATATTCTCTGTAGAGGAGTAACGACGGCAAATTTCTTAGGAGGTCACAGATTTTTATAAAGTCTGACCGGCTGATACCGATTTTGGTCAGTTTCGTTTTTTTTTCTTCTTTAAAGTTTTAAATTATAATAAGTCATGTATTTCAAGTGCTCTTATTTTGAAGGGTCACAGTGGAAGAAAGAAGCCTGGTCGGCATCGTTTATGTATTCTGACCTGTTGAAATGAATGTACCCTCCGTGCG
Organism: Lophius piscatorius; assembly: GCA_009660295.1. NCBI lineage: Eukaryota > Metazoa > Chordata > Actinopteri > Lophiiformes > Lophiidae > Lophius > Lophius piscatorius. The sequence goes on from VRLP01002955.1 coordinate 53,754, forward strand.
TTTTTTAAACCCATTGTATGACATTTTGAAGTTCTGAACCTCCAGCTAGCTTCAGTCGCTCTGCTAACGTTAGCTTATTAACTTGCTATGACCCTCGGGGTGATTCAATTTGAAGTGTTTGATTAAGTTTCTTGTGCAGAACATTTTCGGGAAACATGTTTTTGTTTGTCACAGTAGGTGAGTCTAGGAGTGAATGCTATGAAGAAGATTACAATTCCCACAACTAACCATAGGTCACAATAAGTAACCGCAGAGGCCAACCAAAGCGAAATTATTATAAAATTATTAAAAGTCACAACTATGTTAATAGAAAAACAGTTATTAGTAGGTGTCTAAAGTTTTTCTACATAGTCCCTGGATAAAACGGCCACCTCCCCGGCTCACTTTAAAATCATGTTTCCAAGGAAACAACTCAAATAACATTTGTGGAAAACTCTCAATTAGTTATTCTGTGTGTTCTGTGTAAATTATATATTCAGTAAACCTTTTGTATTGTATTGTTTTTTTATAATAATAATAAAAATAATAATGACACACACACACAGAAAGTGTGTCTGAACCTGTTTATAATAAAACCCAGTGGCAGCACGTATATGCTAAATAGTAAGGGGCCGAGGATGGAGCCCTGGGGGACACCACACATCAAAGGAGTCTTTGAAGAGAAGTCGCTAACAATGGCCATTGAGAAAGTCTTATTGGAGAAGAATGTTTTTGGCTTGATATAATCCAAAAAAAAGTCTAATAAGGGTCATTTAGTTTTCTAAAGTTTTCATTAAGCTCCATAGACTTTATTTGTATACCATCTCATGAAGAGAAGTAGGATTATTGGACCATTTCTGTTATAGTCAGAACAACGTGGTATTTTTAGGTAATTTAAAATGAGCAAACACAAACTAAGAAATATAAGACAGCTAGACTAGTTACAGTGGAAAGAGTACTCAAAGTTGTAACTATAGTTACTACCTTACTTACGTTATTAAAAATCTCTTATGGATAATCACCAGCCACTGTTTCAACTCATTCATTTAGTTTTTTTTCCATTTTCCTCCGGGGTTAGGGGACAGGCTGAGTGGGCCGAGCAGTTTCACAACAGGTGGCAGTAACACCGCCCGGCCAGTAGGGAGCAGCAGACAGCTGGGGACACTAGGGGGGGCTGTTAAAGATAGATTCACTGAGATGATCACACATTTTGTGCTTGTGGGTGAATGAGTGGGTGGATAAGGCCGACTCCACAGAGGTGATGTGAACGTAGTCAGAGGATCCAGACCCAATGAAAAAGTAGAGAAGGCTGATTTTATTTTCATTTCCAGGGAAAATTAACCCTTTGACATGAAGGATCTCTTTCACGAAGGTGACCTGACTAAGAGGGCAGCAGACTAGCCATAATTTAAACCAGGATTAACAACAAAGTGTACAAATACAATAAATATGGATATAGACGGCAATAAAAAAAAAATTCTAATCAAATAATCAAACTAATCAAGTACAACCACTTTGTCCAATGGTCTCACGTTCCAGATCCTTCAGTATCACAGCAAAGTCAATTTTGAAATACTTTCTGGCATTATTTTGTCTTTTTGTAGGGTTTTCCCAGCAGCGGGTTACAAATTTGAAACCCTAACCCTTTTTCCCCAATTCAATATGAACAATCAGGACGCAATCAGCTGCAAGACATTTTGTTCATTCTGGTTTTGGCTTCTAAGTAAATATACGCACAGGTTCGTGGGACCAGTCCTAGAAAAGTTTAATCCAAAACAAAGTTACAAATGCTTAACATGATAAAAAAAAACCAGACGAATTAGAAGACAAATGGTAAACAACAATAAATAATGGTGTCATCAGCATAATAAGGATTCATACCACTTGATAAGTTTTTACAAGCTTATTAATATAGATGGAGAGCAGTGTAGGTCCTAACACAGGACCTTGGAGCACGCCCTTTGACCTTTTCATGAAAGAGGAGGTGGAATCAGCCATAGTAACACATTGCCTTGAAGCAAATAAATAGTTGGTAAACCAACATGCTGCTTGTTTTGAAGCACCAATACGGCGGATCCTCTTAATTAATAAGCTATGATCAACTATATCAAATACTTTTAATAAATCAATAAAACGAACATGTTTTAAGTCAATTATGCATCAATTATGTCATTTAAGACCTGCGCTGTGCCTTTTCATTAAATCAGATTGATATTTAGAAAAAATATCATTAGCATCAAGAAATTCCTGGGGTTAATAGCCGCTAACATCTGAGGGGTCATCGCCTTTTCCGCAGGATAGAACGAAAGCAGATTTCCAGGCTTTTTGACACGTTATTGTAGGCAAGAGTTAGATTAATGTATGTATATGTAAGATAAAGGCTGAGCGATAATATTAGCAGTTAGCTGATGAAAGCAAGGATCCAGTTGATCTGGACCTGCTGCTATATTAGTGACTAGCTTTAGCGCTCCATGGACCACCATGACCGATGTAGGCGGGACGTAAAACAACCGATCAGAAGGCTAACTCCCCCCACATGGTGCAGGGATATTTCATTTCAGAACACTGAGACTCAAATAAAACACCAGCAGGAATAAAACGTCCATTAAAACAATTCTGCATGGCTGATTTGTCGGTCAGAGTTCAACAATCTTTTGACGAAGTAGTTTGGTAATTCACCAGTGGATACATGGCCAGAGGAGGATTTTATCACTTTTGCAGTAATTCTTTGGGTGGTTCAGATTTTTTTGTTGATTCGGAGCGGTAGAACTCTCTTAATGAGAGATTTACACGTGTTACTGATCCGTCTGAAACTCTGCCAGTCTGCCTCAGCCGGAGGGATTTCTTTCTCCCTTTTTCGCCGGAATTTTTTGGAAAGCAGCGTTTTTATCAATCAAACTGAAGAAACTAGTTTAAAAATACTTCCAGCCCAGCTGTCCTTCATCAGTGATAGATGTTTTAAACCAATCATAGAGCGCCAAATCATAAAGAAAGGCTTGTTCACAAGGACGTTTTAAATCTCTTTTGAGAACAAGAGAGGACATAGACTTTAAGTTGTTTTGCATTCCTACCAGCTGGTATGACGCAACTAGGTCAACGCTGACGCCCCCGGTAGCAAGGGTAAATCCATGAAAAAGACCCCTATCCCCTGCATTGTACAAGCAATCCCCCTGACTGAATTTCAATCGAAATCATCAATTTGCATTGCTCAAACTCAATGCAAAGTCCTGTCTGAAAAACAATGTTTTTTCGTAAAAGTGCCCCCCCTTGTGAGTGAAAAATGAACTATTAGAGTAAAATACGACATACACAAGATAGATCCTCTCGAGTCGACTCCTACGCAACAAGTTTGGATTATATCGGACAAAAAAACCTTTGGTGATAAAGCTCCCACTAGTGTCAGAAATATACAACCGAACTTTTCCAAAAATCAATGCAATTCTTCCTTGCACTAAAGTCTATTAGGGTATAAAATGTGAAAACGATCCATGAAATGATCACATTCACACAAATGATCGACCGCGGCGATGACGATTCCATAACATCCCCGACTTTTCAGGGATATAATTAAATCGTTAAGGATTTTCTCTCAGGACATATGTTTGAACGAGTTGGGCTATCGATTAATCGATTCAGATTTAAGGACAGCACGTCTGCTGAAAACAACCAGCTGCAATTAAGCTCCCATAATGAACAGAAGCTCATTTGATTCGAGCCCAACTAGAGAGGAAAAGGCTTCATTAGAGGCAGAGGAAGGTTTACAAGTGTGAGACTGACCCTGACAGAACTCAAACTGCAGGCCAACGAGTCCAAACTACTTGCTGACAGAAATAGAGGTAATTACTGCGTATTGGCATGGAGATATCACACTGCTGCCCACACAGGGAGTGTCCATGTTCAAAGGTTTTCCAATGCAGGGTCATATCAAAAATATGTCAGATATGCTCAAAGTTTGGCTTGAATGAATGGTTTCGATTAAAAGAGCCTACTCCGTTTCTCATTTAACTTACATCAGCTTCGGAGACTGAGTGACAGAGGAGAAAAGGAGGTTGAATGGAGAAGGCAAGAGAAAAGAGGGGCAGGGTGGAGGTGCAGCTGAATGCCACGCAGTCATCAGGGAGTCGGCGCGGATCCTTCACGGAGCTCAGCTTCTGAATAGAGAAAGCTCTCTTTGACTTTACTTTACTGAGTCCGGAGCCGCAGCCAAACGGGACAGAGGAGGAGTTTGGTGACAGCCACAATGTGTTTATTCAAGAGGAAAGACTTATTTAAAGGGAACAATAATCAAGAGTGAGGCACTCCTATCATCCTCGAACAAATATCTAAAAAATACCGACAGTTTTTCCTCTTCTTGATTTGTATCTTTTTCCAAACATGATTAATGAGCAGTCACAAACACACGCCGAGATCTGCAATGTGTCAAGGAATACGGGGGAGTTGAATCGACTTCCGCTGCTTATGAGACGTACTTATATAACAGCACCATCCTGGTGAGATGTCCAGATTTCTAAAGATAAGCTGGAAAGTTACTTAGCAACCGCCACAGAGCAGGATAAGGGAGGAGGTAGGCTCGCCAATGGATACTGGCCAAACTCTTTTAATCATCACGACAAGCAGAGCGCTAACTTTAACTATTTCTGTTTGGGTTATTTACTTACAATTTTCTAATTTCTCTGCTTTCAGCCGATTACTTTGTTGGTTTTATCTGGGAGAACACAGCTCTCCAGTCGGTACAACGTGTTATGAAATGCTATTTGATCAATAGTAGAACAGATTCTAACCACCACAGAACTGTAGAGCATTATTCATTTTCATCAAATAATCACATCAATGAATTTAATGACAAAACTATATATGTGTGTTTTGTTAAATGTCGTTGTATTGAATGATGGGGCTCTAGAAATGTAGTGACCGAACAGTATTAACCACCTCAGTCTGTCAACCCTCTCACCTGTTGATGTTTTTTAAAGGAGGTGGTAGGAAAATATTGCATTTTAACTGATGTAGCTCATTAATGGATCAAGGATTTCTATAGTTTTGAATATAAAGCACCTGCTAGTGTTAAAAATATGCAAAAAACCTTTCCCAAAATCAATCCAGTTCTTCCTTGCTCTGAGGTCTTTATGGTTCTAGAGATTGAAAACGATCCATGATATAGTTTTTGAGTTATCGCGTTAACACGAAGGATCTGTGGCAAACAGCGATGACAGTGGGAGCGATGACGAACTCCATAATATCCCAGACTTTCCTGGGATATAATTAATTCTTTGCATTTGACCCACCCCTGAAGAGCGGTGGGCAGCCGATGTGAAGCAAACGGGGGATATTCCGGGGCTTGGGGTCTTGCTCAAGAACCCTTCAACATGTAGGCGTTAGGGGCATTCCAGGGATAAAATCGCCAATCTTCGAAAAAAGTCCCTTTCCATATTTTTTCGATTTTATACTGAGGTGTTGATAAATTACATTTTCATAATCTTAAAAACGACGTTGTAACAGGCTTTAAACTACAGTTTAAAGCAGACAAGGATTTCACCAAAAAAGGATGTGTAGCTCTAAAAGTACTAACCTGAAGTCAAGAAAGGTTCGGGTGGGTCCCAAATTAGGACACAGTTGACTCATATCCTGTCCAGTTGGTCCTAAAAGTGGAGCGCAACCTGAGTTTCAATCAGCTGTAGAGCAACAAAGCTTGTCAGCTTATAGTAATTAATATTTTTCAGGGGTTCATAAAGTCGGGCATCTACATGAATTGTGGGTGATTTAAAGCTGTTCACGGTCTACAAAATTGTTGAATTAAAATATTTACAGAGGCAAATTTGGCCACCCGCCAATCACAACAAGCGGCGCCAGACTGATAAGAGGGACGTTAACTCGCTTGCTGCTGGTATGAAATATTAGGCAAACTTACGATCAGGGACAGCAGCAAGCGAACACATGAACACCAACTTCCTGCCACAATGAAATCACGACGGAATTACAATATGCCACTTAAAATAATGACGCTGCATCGAATGACATCAACAAGGGAATCTCTCTCTTTGTAATCCCCGCTCCCATATTTGTAGACTTATCGTCCCCGAGGGGAAATTAGTTTCAAAGCACACAATGACAGAAGTACAACAAAAGACTGATGACAACAAATGACGGACAGCAGTAGCACCCGGGTCCGTTCAGGGTTGCCTGCTGTTCAAGGCAGTAATGACCGCGGGGATCAGGCACTTCCCAGAGCGAGCTTTTCTGCACCTCAGTGTTCTGTACTGGCGTGAGGCTGAAGTGGCGATGCTGAGAAATTGAGGCAGCAATGCATGCTATGGCTTCATGGTTTAGTTCTGTGAGGTTTGCAGTGAGGAGACCAATTATCTTAGCAGCAGTGTTGGTTGGTGCATGTGAGTTTAGCCCCGTTTGTAAGAGAAGGAACAGTACAAACGTGTGGGCTGAACGATGCTCTGGTACAGCAGTAGGAGGAGGAGGAGGAGGAGGGGGGCAACAAAGAGTCTTCTGAGCTTACGAGTTACAGATAGTCTTTGGTGGCTCCTTTTTTGGGTGTATGTTAAATGCTGGTCGAAACCAGTCCAGTCCAGTGGGGTATTTCATATGTCGGGTTCTGGATGACGGGGTGCTGACGTAAGTAGTGGCTATTGTTCTCCTCACACCACTGACAACCACTCTTGGTTGTCAGTTAAAAGGGCAAGAATGGCGGTGTGATGAGATCATTTGAGAGATGTGGGGACGAGTGATGGACTGGTGCAGTCATTTGTCTAAGGTGTGAACAGGAAAGGGCTTAGCACACATCCCTGTGGAACTCCGGTGCTGTGATATTGATATTGCCTTGTTCCTCCGCTCAGCTTGAAGTCTGCTGTTGAGTGGATGGGGAAAGTGTTGAGGTGCCTTTGTAATGTATTAAAAGCCAAGCTGAAGTCCACAAAGAGTATCCTACCAGAAGTAACATGGAGTCCAAGGGCTGGAAGAGAAGGTGTATAATGATACAGCATCACCATAGTTTCAAAACCTATGAAATGGGCATGCACCCTTTTGGTTCTGGAGATGACCTCGATTCAAAAGTGGTTGGCGGACTTTCACTCAAGGTCGAAACCTTTCAGTGGTTAACTTGCATCCACCTGCGAGAGTTTTATTCGATGATATTGAAATGTCTACCTTTATTTACTTCACAGTTATGGAGACCACGTTCAGCATTTCAAGGTGCTGCAGGACCGCTCTGGTCAGTACTACGTGTGGGACGAGCTTTTCTCCTCCCTGAACGAGCTGGTGGAGTTCTACCACTGCAACAGCATCGCGAAGGAGAGGACCGTCTTTCTGAGAGACCCCGAGCAGTTCGCCAGGGTGAGCGGTTGACTCCTCTTGATTCTCATTTGCATTTAAACTGTCTAATACCAGGTCTTTCTTTCAAACCATTCATAGGAAGTAATTGATAGAAATTTTGGCTTGAAATCATAGATCCGCCATATTTATATCCCAGAAAACGTCTTTGTGTTATTGCGAAAACTCAAAAAGGTCAGTAGTATATTTCTGACAGTATGGAGAGCTTTATCTTCAAAGTTGTTGGCCATTATTTCTAAACCTAAATTGGTTCAATTTAGTCCAATTTCGATGAATATGAATTGAATAGAGGCGAACCATTATGTATGTATCGTATTTTACTCAATAAGGGGGGACTTTATCTCCAAACACTGGATGTCGGACGTCGGAAATTCTTCTTTTTCACTTCACATTTAAGCCGGCTCAACTTTTTTGGTTGAGCATATTTGGAATCTGTATTTCTCACTTAGAAATGTGTGCCACTGGACTGAACCTGTTTATGATATGACCCAGTGGTAGTATGTATATGCTAAAGATTAAGGGGGCAAAGGATGGTGCCCTGTGTGACACCACAGGTAAAAGAGGCTACTGAGGAGGATGCATTAACCATGGCGATTGAGAGAGTCCTTTTGGAAAAGTAAGATCCTTTTCACATATTAAAGCCTGTGATGACTTAAACACACACAAAAAAACGAAACACAATTAATTAATTAAATTAATTAAAAACAAGTCATCCCTGAGGGATGAAGATCTGCTCATCAAACCCTCCTCTGAATCCACAGCAGTTATTCAGCCACAAATGTTTCCGTGCAATATCTCAATATTCTGTCTTTAAACACATCAGTACTCGCTGTTGTATCAGTCTTTCTCTTCCCTCCTCCTCCGTCTCTGCCACCAGGGATTTAATGAGGTACCACAGCAGAACCAATCAAACAGCACTTTGGCCAGTCTTGTCAAATCATCATTGCAATACAAACCCAACCAGTTACGCAGGTGTTCGTATTTCATTCTGCTGTGACTCTGAGGCCTCACCGGTGTTTGTAATATCGCCGACGGCTACGAGGAGAACTCCACACAGAAGAGGTTCTTGGAGCTGCAGCTGTTGGCAGCAGGTTTTGACTTAAACGAAGATTGTGATGAAAGATGACAGGACTGCTGCCAAATTGAGGCAGAACCAAATGAGTCAAGTTGCGGCACCCGCGTTAGAGGTAGCGATCAGGGCGGTGCTAAAGACAGCTGATTCGACAGGCAGCGATACATCATCCCTGCTGCTAACGCAGGTCCTTGTTAATGCGATAACTCAAGTAAAACTCCATGGATGGTCTTAAAATGATATACCCACATAGACCTAAGAGCGGGGAAGAACTGGAGCAAGTGTAGGAAAGGTAGGTTGTATATTTCTGACACTAGTAGGAGCTTTGTCTGCAAAAGTTTGAATCGACTCAAGAAGATCTATATTGTGTTTATCATATTTACTCACTAGGGGGAGCTCTTTACAAAACAAAGCTTGTATATATATTTTTTTTTTTTTTGTTTTTTTGTGTATATATATATATATAAGTATATATATATATATATATACTCATATATATAAATATGAGTCAATATATGCTGTGTATCATGTAGGGATCCTAAGTAAGTTGTTTGATGTACAGGTTTTTTTTTTAGAGTTCTGACAAACAATGGTTTCGCTCCAACCTACGCAGTTGATCATCTTTTCTCTGTGAGGTGAAACCGGTAAAGTATTTCAATAAATATTGCTGTAAATACTCAATAACTCTGCGGTAGGGCAGAGGTGTATCCCCCCATTTCACTGTCATCACAGTATCCCTCGTCAGCCTCAGTGACAGAACCCATAAATGCTGGTGGTTCCCACGATGGCGTCATCGTCGGAGAAGCTGTTCTCGCCACTATTGTGAAGCCGGCATGCAGGCGAGATCAGTTGCATTTTAATTATTTTTAGGAGTGGCAGACGTGCCGCGGAGGAGGAAGGGCGTGATCTAATGCCACTCTGATAGGACAGTGCGATCGTCCGATTGCGAGTTGAAGGGCAGGCTAACGCTCGTCACATTCGCTCCTATAAATCTCTCCGATACCCCGGAACCATTCCTCCCTCCCCTCCCTCTCCAATTATCCTAACATTGCTCAACTGATTCGTACAAAACTTTCTGAACACGTGTAAGATCCGTTCAGCCTTGTCACAGGAATTTGCTCCATCCATGCATTTTAAGCATATTCTCACTCGAGAGCTGGAACCAGATGAGAGCGATACCAGTATTATTGTTAATGAATTGAATTCAAAGATTAACAGGACGTGACACTTTTCCATTTAGGTCACCTGTCCTCTTCAGGGACGCATCTCATCATTAGCAGTGAATTGCCCATTGCTCTCATAATCCAAAAAATGGGATTAATGAAGGATTTCCAAATTTCCCATGACCTCTATTGTCCGGTGTAACTAAGTTATCAGTTCTCGCCCCTATTTTGGTATTTTAACTTAATTAATGTCCATTTTCCACAAAAGGAAATATGCTACATTTTCAAGGATGAAATTTGAGTAGAAGCACAAATTCATATTGTAGGAATAGAATAAAGAGAACTCGCAAAAGTCTTGTGTTAAAATTGCTTCACAGCTTAGTGGATTTTGCTTGAGGCTTTATTCGCCGTAAGCCTTCTTTCATCGAACTCTGATGCGTGTGAATCTAACATGACGCACTCGCGGAGAAAAAACATTTTCAAACGGCGGCATTTCTGCTCCATGATCATTTGGCGGCGATGAGTGCTTTCTCACCAACTCCCTGCATGCTCGCAATTTCACACGAAGCTCGTTCATGCAGGTATAAAGGCTAAGCCTGTGGCAAAGGTAATTTTGGTGACTTTGGAGGCGGGGCTTAGCAGAGGATATCTCCTCCTTTGACTGATTACTTTTGTCTGATCGCCGTCACAGTCGTAGGTATTTGTTTATCAGAAAAAATTCATGCTCATGTAAGAGAGTTTCGTTTTTGCCTCCAAATGCACATTAAGATTAGTCTCGGCTTCCACATCCGACTATGGAAGCCGAGACTAATAATAATAATAAAATAGTATAACGATCATTATTTTTGGCGAATTATCACATCATTGCGAGGTAACAAGCGACCAAGATAACCACTCCATTATCTCGGTATCTCAAGAAAACGAGTAACTACATTGCCGTTTCCATGGCGACATCGGAAGAACAACCGCACCACCCAGAAGTTAAGCGAAGCGCCTGAAATATGAGAGAAATGTCGGATGAAAACAACAAATGAACTTAAAAATGACCTTAACATACAAAAAACCCAAAGCCACAGACGACAAGGTTCATCATATTTGCTGACGAAAACATTTATCCACCAATGAAACATTTCAAATATTGACTTCTGGTGTCACCATGGCAACGTGAAGATACGGTCAAAAAGCTGTTACAAAACTTAATCAAACTTCCTGCCTGTGTTAAACCGTGACGGAAGTGGAATCTGATGCTGATGCTGATCAATAATGGAAACTTCTAAGTCAATATTCATTATCATTTGCTGTATTCGCGATGTTGATTACGGTTTTAAACTCAGTCACATGACCACACAACTCGGAAGTTAAGCAAAACTCAGAAAACAGGACAAACTTGATTGATTGATTTCCGTCCTAAATCAGTTCCCACGGCAATGAGACTCGTGATCCCTGATGAAAAGCGTTAAGCGAAGCTACCAATGCTAATCAAAATAGAATGACAAGTTTTTGTATTATATCTGTTTAATTCACTAATTGAAGCGATAAAAAATCGTGTCCGGGAATGCATCGCTGTTTTAGTGACCTTCGTAAAGGCATTCCGTTGTCTTACGGCTTTTGCAGATCGTTTTTCTTAATGTGTCATGTTGTGGCTTTTGCAGCGCCCGCCTGTTGTCAAATGGATGGTTTTAGTGCGTTTGGCGCTGTCGGCCACCGTAAGGAATATTCTTATACAGCGACTCTTCCGTGATGAGACAGCTGCATACCAGACAAGATGATAGTTAACAGTGATGAGTCTATCAACACTACACATCCTGACAACATATTATTACTCAGTGTTTATGAGAAAAACTGATTATAGTTATTATTGTTGATTTCAAACACGGCCTGGGGGGTCATGAGTTAGAACAGGAACAAACCTGGAGCATAGTGCAGTGGAGAAATTCTTACTTCCCTTTTAACATGCAACCATGCCACAGTTATTAAATCCCCGACAAGTCACTCAGCACTTTGAGATTTGATCCAAATTATTATTATTATTAAGTCTGGGATATTATGGAATCGTTATCGCGTCCATCTCCGCAGATCCTTCGTGTTAATGGGATAAATCATCAAATTTTATACCCACATAGACCTTAGTAGGACGAAGAACTGGAATGATTTTGGGAAAGCTCGGTTGTATATTTCCAACAGTAGGGGGAGCTTTATCTATGAACGGTTTGGGCCATAATTTCTCAACCGTTGGTCGGATTTGGTCCAAATTCGGTGGATGTAAAAAGACTCAAGGCGATTTATCGTGTACATATCCTTTTACCCATATTGTAATCTTATAGTTTTTGTTTTACTCACATCGGGGAACTTTTTAATTAAAAATACTGTTCAAATCTCTTCACATTTATTCTGAGGGGTTCAATAAGGGGGATTGCTTTAACAATGATATTGGACTTTTTGGGGGATATACCCTTGCTGGATGACAGCTTACGACAAGTTTCCCAAATGACTCCAACTGTCGCGTATATGATTTTTGTTTTGAAGTAAATAAGTAAGCAAGATATAAGTAAGAAAATTATTTTTATAATCTTCTTCGGAAAGAAAATCCTTTATTTAAATTCAGATTTGTGCTTCAACAGCGACACCTACAGGCCGTCTGTGTGAAGTGTAGAGCAGAAGACGACAGACTTAACTATCCTCCTCAGGAGACGGGATCTACTTGATCAATTCAATGTATTCCAACACGCTTATTTTAATGCTTTTCTGCATTTTGGCCAAAACCCTGTTTCATGGTTGCCGATTTCATTCTCCTCCTGGAGGATAAGGAGCTTCATGACTTCATGCTGTCTCCTGTTTTCCTGTTGTGAGCTTAAAACATTACAACCTCATCCGGCCTTTCTGCCTCACGATTAAACAGATATATGGTTTCACATCTGTTACTGCCTCCACTGCTATCTAATAGGTGGAACAACTCAGGAGCCCCATTTCTCCTTCATTTATTTATACAAAACAGAGAAGTATGCAATAGCACACCATGCTACATCGGCGGGTAGCATTTACCACCATCTCAATAAACATTTTTCAGGTCAGTTATATCCATTATTTAACCAGCGTTGTATTTCCCCAAAGTTGAACTGCTGTGTGACTCTTCTAACTCAGCTTCAATAAAAAGTAATGCAGTAATATTGATTTATTTGGCGCTGGCGTACAGATAGCCCGCCACGTTGAAATATTTCTGGGGTCAGCAGAATGGAGGTGCATTTAGTGACCAATGAGTCGGCTGAGGCTGTTTACATGAAACATCTTCTAGCAGTTACTGGTATTCCCACAAGGCAGGACATTGTATTTCTCTCATTTCTCGCTTCTTAGTATTCTGCTAGGAATGAAAAAGCCTGGATTCAAATGACTGTGGTATAAATGTTTATGTAAATGAAACAGAAATAAATCCTTCAAGAACTGGCTCAGTAATGGTTTAACGTGCATTTTGAAGAACATGCAAAGTGAAAGAATTAATTTGATTAAATATGTTTGTTTTGTAAGCCTCTGTAGGTCTCTTGCTCCTTTGAAGACGATCCATATTCATAATCTATTATTAATTGATCTTTGTGATGTTTCAGATCCCGTTGGCTCTTCTTACCCGCTCTCATCTTGTTGTCCATTGGCGCATAGTCGGCTCTTAAATTCAACTTTTCCTCCCTATAATGTGATTCATCACTCAGACGGAGATGCCTTTTCTCATAATCTATGTAGAGACGGCGTCCTGAGCGTCCAGACTACCCCAGACGATCAGATGAGGATCAGCTTTTCCTCCTGGAGATAAATTCTTGTTTTACAAAGTCACTTCTCATATTATTATTATAATTCTTTTTAATATTTTTAGTAACAGAAGTAGCAGTAGAATAGAAAAAGCCGGGAAAATTAGGGAATCACTCAGTCTCCGCATCTCTGTTCTTTCTGCAGATCCTTCGTGTTAACCCGATAACTCAAACCTATTTAATGGATCACTGTCGTATGTTATACCCACATAGGTGTTAGTGTGAGGAAGAACTGGATTGATTTTGGGAAAGGTTAGTTTTTTATGTTTCCAACATTAGAGGGGGCATTACCTCCAGATTTTCTCAACTATTGGTCAAATTCAGTTAATATTTGGTAGATATGTATCGGTTAGAGGAGATCTATCTTCTATTTATCAAACTTTAATCTCATAGTTCATATTTTACTTAGTAGGGTGAGCTTTTTTTTTTCTTTTTTACGAAAAATACATAACTTCCCATTTAATTGGAGGAGTACAATTAGAGTGGTTGCTTGTACAATGCAGGGGATTCGGGGATTTTCCCTTGGGGTATACCCTTGCTGTCTGGGACAGCGTAGGTCTAGTTATTTTTAATATATGTCAATTGAGATCCTGGGAAGATTGTTGTTTTTTTTCTTTGCCATTAGCGTTAACTTGAATTTGTCTTAAGTTGAGGAGTTCACTGGTCTTTGCACCAGAAGATGATGAGCAATAGATAACGGTATTTTCTGCAAAATAGTGGAAAGAAGCATTCAACCGGTTATAAAGAGATTGCTGATATGAGTGGAGAACGGCAGTGGTCCTTTTCTGGAACACTGGGGTACATCTTGTAAGAGGAAGGAAGAGGAGGTCCCAGCAAGGTGTTCAACCAGAAACCCACTTACAGCATCTTCAATGAGGTGAGATGGTTGACTGAGCCAAAAGCTGTGGAAAAATCAATAAGGGTTAGGTTTAGGGCAGCACAATGTTTTTTGTTTTTTGTTTTTACAGTTCAGTGCCTCGATACTGTCACTCACTACTTAAACGTCAGCTATTATTGCGCTGTGTTTTCTTTTTTTTAAACCTGACTTATATTCTGAAAAAAAAACGTTTGCATTTAGAACTGTAGAACATCTAAAATGTGTTAATTAACGTCATTTTTTCAAGGACTTTTGCTGAACAACACAATATAAAGACTGGTCTTTATAGATGAATGAGGGGTCTCCTCCTTTCAGCAACGGGAGGGCAGCGAGAGATGGGACTTATATTGTTGGAGAGAGTGAAAATGGAAAAATAAGCCAGAAGTTCTGCTAGAATTTATGAAAATAAAGATGGAGAGAAGAAGTATTGTATAACTGCATAGTAGAGATATAGCATTGGGGGCGTTCATGAAGGAAGTCTCAGATCATTTTATTGTTTCGGTTCTGAATGCAGAGACTGGAATAAAGAGTCTGAAGAAGAAGAAGTGTGTTCATTGAAGCAGCGCAGAAGAATGAGAATGATCTGTAGTGTCATTATATGCAGGTGGAGTGAAATGTCCCGTCTTCTTTTCAATGCCAATAAAAGAGCAGAGCGAATGAAAGAATGAAAAAAGAAATGGTGCAAACAACAGTAGTTCAGCAGCCAACAAACGTCAGGCGCTATTAGCACGTACTGCACGTCCTTTACGGAGGACAGCAGGTGAAAAATAATGGCGGTTGTCCAGAGAAGGGTTTGATTGGAGGCCAGAGTTCCTCAGTTTATTTGATAGAGGGTCTTACTATACCGAAATGTTTGCCAAACGGTGGCCGTTTAAACAGGGAGTGGCGGGAGTTCGGTGTCTCTGAGGCGATGCTTCTCTTCTTTTCAGTCTACTGGTGTTCAGGTTTGGGGATCTCCGTCCTGTAGAAGTTCAGCGGCAGGTTCTGTAGGAGCTTGGTATATCCGGGTCATGCAGTCTGATGTGAGGAGGAAGTCCAGGTTGGTTGTTTTGGCACACTGACTCCAAGGAACTGTAGGTTGTCCACACTTCCACATCTTCTCCATTTATGTGGAGGGGGAGGGGCTTCTGATTCATCAGTTAGGGTGGAGGAGTCTTTCTATAAGCTCATGCAGGTATTTCATTTGTTTGTGCATTTCTGAAATTCCAGAAAATATAGAAACCTCGGTTTCAAAATAGATAATTAATCGATTTTGCTCTCAGCCAGCGTTTGGAAAAACGTGCTGCAAAAGCCTCAACATGAAGGAATTACAAATTACCCTTATGACCATTGTGCGGTCGTTGCCATAGCGACACGGAGAGTCAATATGCGCAATGGTTAATCAGAGTTTTCTTCAGGATGTGTGTAATACATCTTGTTTACTGTAACTTCCAGTATTGTGTGTGTTGGGTTCATTATTAAGATTATTTATGGTATGGCTGATGCTAATTAAGGTTTTATTCCAAGTCACATGATCGGATAAAAAGAACATATGAAATGTTTGTGTATAATATCTGTTCCATTCTCTAAATGAAGAATTAGATACGTTTGTCCACTGGTGCATCACTTCTAAGTGTCCTTTGGAAACACTTCTGTTTTGTTCTGGTTTGTGTTGTCAAGTTGATGAAGATGTTTTCTTGATTTGCATGTTTTTTTTCAAGTTGCAGCGTGTTTGCCCCCCTGTGGGTTGTAGATTTTGCCTTTTTGATGAGGGAGTACAGTGATCTCTGAGCGGGTCAGCCTGAGCCCCGCCTTTCCCTTTGAATTTGGGGATGCTTATTTAACCCTTCAATGTCTTCACCAAGGTTTAAAAAACGATGAAGTAATCGGTTCTTTGCATACGTCATTTATAAATATACCATAAAATGATGAATTTCTTTAATCAAGCAGAAAATCCGACTTTTAAAGTGAAATCATGAAAAAAAATTTCTATCTCATGGAAAAAAGTATATTTTAATCAGATTAGCTCAAATATATGTCAAAGTGTGTTTTTAGCAAACTATTTTACCCCTTTTAGACTTTTTTCGTTTCAACTAAGTTGGGTAATTCTGTTAAGTAAAGCCTTGCAGACTTTAATATGACGAAAAAACAAAAGGCTTATCAAATAGGGTCTTCTCGAGAGCCAGTGTTAAAGCCTACTCCTCGGTGGACCCTTTGAACTGTGGTGTCCCCCAGGGCTCCGTCCGTCGTCCCTTACTCTTTAACACATATATGCTGTCACAGGGTCATAACCTCTGCAGTAATGGTTGCATAATGTTGGCTCAAAATATCATTTTGCCACCAGTCTCATCTCCTCCACTGCTTCCACATGTCTACTCGTCTGCCGTGACTTCAGACAATATGAATAAAAGTGAATTTCTTTGAGAAAAAATGTTAATTCTGTTATGTACAGTTCAAAAAATAGGACCCAATTGCAGTCAAGACGAGGCGGAAATGCAAAAAATTATCCAAGAAATCAAGACCAAAAACTCTTAAACAAGAGTAACAAAGACGATATGGATCAGCTGAGGTCCAGGGTCATGTGAGAACACTCAACTATCAGGGAAGAGACTAAGGACCTTAGTTTGGACTTGTTTCTAAAATGCATTTTGGGCAATTGGATCAAAAGAAGAGAGTGAGCCATATCGTTAAATATAAGCGTAAACGACCACCAAGAAGCGTTTGACCAACAATCTTTAATGGTGTAAACGTTACTGTGCCCAGACACGTTCCTGACGAAGACACAACTGGAAAGTATTGCATTGTTCCGGCCAAGACAGGGAACAATGTACAACTACTTGTACAAGTAGGGAGGAAAACACACAGAACATACATTCATAGAAATTAGAATGATGGACAAATTACCTTTTTTTTCCCTGAAATCAGTAGATCAGGAAATAAAATGGAATCCGACCAAGAATAGTCTTCTTAATAAGAATATGGTAGTGGTTCATAATGATACGGGGCATATACTGTATAAGCAGGTAGACAACGTCCAGAGCATGTAAGCACTGAAAAGATGTAAACATGTATAAAAGCATTGTCGTAATCCAGAATGAAAAAGGACACGTGTTTTCCTTTCAGCCCTTAGAATCTGTTTTAAATCACACAAAGAACGTCGGATAGTCACAAAAAAACAAACCTATAGCTGACAGTGTGAGTGCAGCGCAGTATGTGACGGTATCATTAGCACGTAATGTGGAAGTTTGCATAAATAATAACAACACTGCTGTTCTGGAAGGAAGAGGCCAGATAGAAACCAGCGTTCTAGCTGCAATTATACATCCATATAAGAGAAAGAGTGAGAAGGAAATTCGGGGGTCCAGTAGCAACCGATACAGGTTCACACGATTCTTAAAGCATGCGTGTTCAGTAATACTGCAAAGTGGCGGCAATTTTACCGATTCAAGAATGGAAAACTATGATGCTATGTGTCATATGTACAATATATGTTATGTACTGTACAGTCTTTACGTGGCTGTCGGCCTTTGTAGTAGTAATTCAATTTAAACAGAAGTAGGAGTAGTAGTTATAGTTCATGTTGGATGATTTTATTCTATTTCCTATTGTCATAATCTTTTTTATGCATTTTATCCCATCCTCCCATGAAAGCTCCCGGTCAGAATTAATGTTTGCTTCAGGATTCTTTCTTATCTAAGGTTCACTGGGGCAGTATAGGGTATTATTTGTTATTCTGCCTCAGGACAGAACGCTGTGGTCATAGTTCAACTTGCTGTTGTGTATTCATATCAAGGTTTAATAAGGGTTGCATGCGATGACTGTACAGCTCCTACGGCTCTAATTGATTTTTCGTACACTCTAAATATTGTGTTCTTCAATAAACCAATCAACAAACCTAGGACATTTGGAAGTATACATTAATGGTTTAAATCTTTTGTTCATATTTCACTACAGCTACAATTCCACATCCGTGCCAGATGGATCAAGAAGACCAAAAAAAGAAGTGATAACCTTTTTAATTCTCTTAAGATGTCTTTAAAAATGAAAGCAAGCCGTTGTGACCTCGGTGCCATAATGTAATTTCTGTCATTGAGCCCAATCATATCTATTTTGTTTGGGTTCAGATATTCCATTCCATGTTCTTCCGCTTAACCGGGGTCCTGTCAGGCGAAGGAGGGCATTCCAGATGCCCCTCTCCCCGGCAACTCCCTCTGGCTCCTCCTGGGGGATCCAGTGGCGTTCCCAAGCCAGAGGAGATATATAGTTCTTCTTGTGAGTTCTGGGTCTGCCCCTCCCAGTTGGACGTGCCTGATGTTTGGAGGTTTCAAACCTCCAAAGAGAGTTGTCCACTAGGGATCCTAAATCAGATGTCTAAACCGCTTCTACTGGCTCCAGATTCCGGATGTTTAAGCTTCTCACCATATTTTTAAGGCTGAGTCCAGCCACCCTACGAAGGAAGCTCATTTCAGCTGCTTGTATCCTTGACCTCATTCTTTCAGGTACTACCCAGAGTTCACCACCATATGTGAGGGTTGGAACGTAGATGGACCGGTAAATTGAGTGCTCTACCATATGACTCAGCTCTTTTGTCTTCTCTTCCTCAACGAACCAAAGCCACACCCTTATTACTGCTGATGCGGAACCAGACCGTCTTCCCATCTCCCGCTCCATTTTCCCATCACTGGAGAACAAGACACCAAAGTACGTGAACTCCTTGGAACTCACCTCAAACCCGAAGGGGACAGTCCGTTGATTCGGAGGTGTTGAATCTCATACCGACCGCTTCGGACTCAGCTGCAAACCCATTCAGTGCACCGTGGAGGTCAGGGACTAAAAAAGGCAACAGAACCACAGCAGGGATGCGAAACAGCTCTCACTTTGCTTCCAAAGGAACCAGATAGCTTGTTACAATGGCCCGGGTAACCCAGACTCCTGCAGTACCCCCCACAGGACTCCCTGGGGGATGAGGTCATAGGCCTTCTCCAAATTCCTGAAACATGTAGACTGGATTGACAAATTCCCCAAATGACCCTGTAAGCAAGCCTGCAAGAGTTAAAAGTTGGTGAACTGTTCCAAGACAGTTGGTGAATCCAACATTTGTTAATGTTGGATTTGATATTATTTTATCAATCCAACATTAACAAATTGGCTGTGACTTTCTTTCGGTCACTGTAATAGTATATTTATTTCTATGCACCACAACATACCACATAGCTGAGGATGGCGTGCTGAAGGTAAGTCGTTTACCTACATGGCGGTATAGCTTGAGAAAAAAAACATTCCACATCAGGTCAAAGAGGCTTCTTCATCATAATTTTATATTTTCAGCCCTGCTTACTCTGTGTCTGTATTCCTATGGGGTGAACTGTGCCGTTGTCTTTGCTAACAGTACACTTACAAATGATTAAGCAACAAGGAGCTCAAGCATACCGCCCACTGTCTGCAGAAACTGAAAACCTGCTCTGCTGGTCACTCTATGTTTGATTTATGTCACGGGACACAAGAAGTCTGTTGGCACTTCTAAATCTGCAACTTTTGCAAAGGGACAAGGTATTATTATTTCTCATTTCTTAATAATCCTTGTTTCTATAATGGGTTTAAACAAAAACCATCTTAAATAATGGATTTTAATCCATTAAGTTGAGGCATTCTTTTGTCTTGACTGATTTCTTATACGTGCCTTTAGGCTGGCAGCAGAACAAAGAGAACAAATCTCCATCTCATCTTTTTGTCATTAGCTTGCAACATTTTTGGCATTTCGCTGTCATCTGAAATTCAAACTAAGCACTCTTGGTTCCACTGCAGGAGCAATAAATTTAGCTCGGCTCCAAACGATCATTTTGCCTGTCATTTCACATTAAGTCGCGGTCAGCTGGTCTTTGTACCTGAGGAGCCTCTTCCTGGTCTTCAGAGTACACAACGCTCCACTGCCCACTGAATGCATTTTACTGAGGCCACCTCTGCAAACCCTCCCTCCATTAAGGGTTCGCTTACAGAAACAGTCACACCTCAGAGGGAGAACAGGTCAACTTCATTGCAAGACGCGGTAAACATCTTCCACCTCCGTCCAACATACCTTTATTTCTTCCACGTTATCATCCACCGCCGTCTCCGTCTATGTGAGCTAGAGAAATGAACCAAACTATTAATAGTACACCCATCCCGTCAGCCACCAGCGCACCGGTACATCTTCTCCTTTCACAAGTACGAGGCCGAGACACTAAAAGCAAAGAAGCACGAGGA